>MU184084.1:0-11139 GCA_016904865.1 Pissodes strobi | reverse complement strand
TTATTACAAAATAAAGGTGTTTATTTAAGTCATCTCTAAGTTCATTAGTTGTCATTATTTGTTAAAGCAGGAGGTTCATGTCGGTTTGAATTAATTTTTTCTAGAGTTTGTTCTTTCTTTTCATAAATATTAACAGTAGTGTGAAGAAGGTGTTAGGGATAAATTGGAGACCATTTACTGACGACTTAGCGATGGATTTAGCAACCCTTTCAAGCGAATTAAATGTCTTGTTTACTAAACGTAGCGTTTTGCAGACTATAGCGAAGATTTTTGATCCGATAGGACAATTAGGACCATTTACCGTGAAGGCAAAAATAATTCTTCAGAATATTTGGAAGAAAAAGCGTTTAAAAGGAAAACTAGACAGTCAGTCCTTTGCTCCATTGCCAAAGGATAGAGTAACCGGGTCGCACCCATTCGAAGATACAGGATTCGATTTTGCGGGCTATCTTTATGTTTTATCGGCAAATGAAGAAAAAACCAAAGCCTATATTATGTTGTTAACGTGCGCTGCGATCCGCACAGTATATTTAGAGCTGGTTCCTAATCTCAACACCGAAAGCTGTCTAAGAGGGTTGCGAAGATTTATAGCCCGGCGTGGAGTTCCGAAGGTCATATATTCCGATAACGCCAAAACCTTTAGACGAGCGTCTGAAGAGCTGTATCAACTTAAAGGATCTTAAGCGAGCCTCAAGTTCAAGATCTGGCTAGGAAATATCGCATTGAGTGGAAATTCATTGTGGAGAGAGCTGCATGGTGGGGAGGATTTTGGAAGCGGCTCGTTAGAACAGTGAAAAATGGACTTAAATCAGCATTAGGAAGGAGGCTTGTCAACTTTGATGAACTACTAACTGTTTTAACAGAAATCGAAGTAACTGTTAACTCAAGACCACTAACTTACATAGATGAAGATCCCGGTAACCTGCTAATATTGTCACCAGCGATGTTATTAATATGTAATAAAACATTGGGTTTTATAATAGATGTTGACATTCTGAAAGTAGAGCGAAACGACATAACCAGGGCGTGGTTACTCAGAGAGAGCATAGTTTCCAAATTTTGGAAGGTATGGAGCCAGGACTACTTACACCAACTTCGTTCAGCCCATTATGGTAAACATACGGGAGGTTCCAGTTTCCAGGTAGGGGATGTTGTACTACTCCATGACCAACATCGACCGACACTAGCGTGGAGGTTAGTTCGAATCTCTAACTGTTTCCAAGGAAGAGATGGACGGATTCGAGACTGCGAAATTTTGACAAGCGACGGGACACGTACACGTCGGCCAGTACAGCTGTTGTATCCGCTCGAAATTTGAGATTCGGCCGGGTGAGGATGTTGAAAATTCGACATCGTTGTATTTGTGCCACCCGGTACAATTATTCAGTCTGCTTCGATATTGCAATAGTCAGCAAACTGATTAGTAGCAACGACGACGGAGAAAAGGGAAGAAGGCAGTTACGAACCGGGATAGACAAGGATACCGTTGATTTTTGAACTGTCTATCACATTTTGTTCACCATAGTTTAAGTTATTTGTTATCGTATATAATTTAGTCTTAATACAACACTTATTTACGTACCGGAGCGTTTTTCTATTTTCAGAAGCGAGCGTTTACGTGTAATATTTTACAGATACATCCGCCCGCCTTGCCGCTTGAGATGTAGACGCAAGACGAACCACACTTCAAACATGCCGTTATAAGCCATTTAAATTCACACCAGTCCAAAAGTTACAAGAAGCATATTTTAATTTAAAACTCGATTATTTTGAACCAATCGATGAAACAATTTTAACGTCTGCCATGATATTTAATAGAAAAAATATGGTTTTGAAGTAAACAAGCAGGGTCGAATATCCGTGAGAGTATGTTGCGCAATCTGCAGATCTAGAATTTTAGGACCCATATTTTACCAACCAAATTTAACATCCGTACGATATTTATTAAGGATCGAAATCCGGCCACTTATACATAATAACATTCCCCCAAAGGGAGCATCCAAACTTAATTTGGCAGCAAAATGACGCTCCTTACCATCGAAATGCTGAAATCATTCGTTTTTTAAATGAAAATTTCAGAGAGCGGATTGGACAAAACGGAACCATTTCCTGGCCAGCGAGGAGTCCAGATTTGACCCCAACATTGTGTAAAGCTCGATAATCTGTTTTTATTACGACTTCTTAACAACGTCCTAAAACGGTTATGAACAAGTTGATAAGGACCTAATTTCCACTTCCCAGTTTCATATCTTAATAATTTAAATCTCATAACCAATTTTTGAATTTATCTGCCAATTAAGACAAAAGGGTAAGTCAGAGACCCATACTATGTTAAATAATTGAAATTGCTATTAAAGTGGCTATTCTAAAATCCAATAATATACAGGGTGTCTCAGTTAAGAAAATTGAGAAAAGTATCATGTTGTGAAACGTGGCAACACTGCGTATTTAAAAAATATATGTTTTAAATTTGATCATTGATCAAAGAAAAACAATATTTTCTAAGAATTGATACCTGGAAAAATATTTAAAAAGTTAATGAACAACCCAACAATGAAGGTTTAAACATAAACTGAATTCTGAACATGCTCGCTAATAAGTTCGAAACGGTGCAACGTTGAATTTGTCTTTGAAAGAGCTATTTAAAAATGTAATAAAATATAGGGTGTTTCATTAAAGAAAATGTAACTTTGTTTGATTATCCTGTGCATAAGAAGTGACTATTAAAAAAATAGAAAAAAAAATAAAGGAAACACTTTGTATTTTAATCTTTCTTGCAACCCACGTAGTTTTTGAGATAAGATATAGGCCGCTATTAAACGGGCCACCCTGTACGTATGCCAGCCATGGAAGCGCCCAAAAACTTGATTTCGTTTTCTCACACAAGATGATGTCCCAGAGTTGTGTCAGTAAAATTGCTTTTTGAAAATTACATTACAGAGTTTATGGAAGAACATTCGAGTAAAATAAACGGTGTCGTTGGAGCAAAAACAAATTGATTTTTGGTAAATTAGATCTCTACTCAACCGTTTGGTAAATCGTTTTGATGGCATTGAAATTCTAAATAATGAAGTGCAAAAAATAAATACTAACCTTGCTGCAAATTTTACCAAAAATAAATTGCCTCCTTACAATTCTTCACGAATAAGACATACATTGTGAAAAGTAATGGACAGCTATATCCGAATCTGAGGAGGGTATAATGTCATTTGTTTAGCATTATTTTTCAATAAAATTCCCTTCCCTTTTATAAAGAGCAGGTAGATCCACTCTGTATTCGATAAGTGCATGGTGTTTGCCATTGTTATTCAAGTTAGGCACCCTTGTTAATTGACCTCAGAGCCGGTGCAAGGACGTTTCAAGAGGCTTATGTATTCCAGCTTGGACTGCCATAAAAACACAAGTGCGGAACTTTTTGAAAACAGGTTTGAAAATTATCTTTTAAACAATAGTGGGATTAGAGTGGATAACCTAAGTTATCAGAGTAGTTGACTATATTATAGAGCACCAAACAGATCAAATACTACAACTGAAATGCAAGGATATTTATTAGAAAATAACATTTGTTTCAAAGTTAGTTTGGGTTAGAAGTATTAAATACACTTAACCTTAACAAAAATACGTATGCGATAACTTAGCGGATCATACTCTAACTATATCTATCTCTCTATAACTCCACAGTGGCTCCAAGCAAAGCAAAGAAAATGTGTCCCCTAGCCTCTACCCTAAGCCCTAAGTGCGAATGTCATAAAATTAATTAAAACTCTTATAAGCAATATACCGGCCAAAAGTTCGGTAAAGCATATTATAGAAGTCGAAGATTCATATATTTATATACAAAATAATATACAACCCATTTTATTAACCTAAATACGACTCTGACAGTAAAACAGAATTAGGTTTTTATTAAACACATGTATTAATTATCTATCATTTCATTATTGTAAAATAATTTATATTAGCATATTTTTTAGAAGTATTCTTACTAGGTGAATTAAAATTGGCTTTAAAATGATGTCAAAAGGTAAAACGATATGCTTTGAAATACACTTTATTTTGAAGTTACTGACACCTGTATTAAAAGCATACAACTTAAGTTTCATTTAGAAACTTTAAATGGAGTAATTTGAACAGAGAGCCAACCGCCAAATTTCCGTTTTGGTGAAACGACTAAGAAAATACTTTTGTATTATTATTATGATAATACAAATTTGAGGAAAACTTTGTTTTTAAATCTGCTGATTCTAGTGAGTTTTGAGATGTGAGTTTGTAATCTAAAAAAAAATCTTTATCCTGAATTTATAACTGCTGAATCTACTGATGAGTTAACTCAAGTTAGCCTAGCTGGTATGGAAGCTTTCATCCCCTCTCCGATGAAACGTACCTCAAACAGTAAACCATGGTTTGGGAAAAACTGCTTAAGAGGGGTCAATTTAAAAAATGCCGCCTGGCGCAAATGGCGCCGACATCGACAGCCGAAAATCGAAATATATTCATTCCGACTAGAAACCAGTGTAAGCGGACCATTGACGAGAGCATGGAGGGATATAACGAGCAAATTAAGAACAAGCTTCTCAACTGTTCTAACGGATCAAGATCCTTTTGGTCAGTTGCCAAAGTCGTCAATCAGAGTACCTCAAAGACGTCAATCCCACCACTGAGAAATGATGCTGGCTCAATAGCGGAAACGGCCATAGAAATGCGAACATTCTTGAATTCCTCAATGCCAGTTCTGGTATTTCGCCAACACGAAGTGAAACGAATACTCAAAAGCCTAGATACTAACAAGGCCACAGGACTGGCTGCAGGCTTTTCTCCCTGCATACAGAACTGTATGCTTTCCTTCTAGCTGGAAATGCGCTCAGGTGCAACCAATCTCAAAGAAAGGTAAAAAACGATGCCAAATAACTACCGTCCAATTGCCTTAGTTCCCATCACATCCAAAGTCATGGAGAAACTCAACAACCAACAGCTCTTAAAATATCTCAAATCGGCAGGCATTATAAGCGATCGCTAGTATGGCTTCCGCAAGCACAGATTAACGGGAGATCTCATGACATACGTGACCTACCTTTGGACCAAAGCTACCGAGAGCTACGGCGAATCTCATGCAGTGGCTCTCGACATATTCAAAGCATTTGATAGGGTGTGGAATGACGGATTGTTAAGCAAATTGACAGCATAGGGCTATCTCCAGCACTGCTTCTATGGCTTTCCAATTTTTTAAGGGACCGAAGCATTCGAGTTGGTATTGATGGACATATCTCGGAGGAATTTAAAATCAATGCCTTCGTTCTCCCACACTTTTTCTTCTCTATATCAACGATCTCTTAGACAGGACAAACAATTTTATTTACAGCTTTGCAAACGACAGCACTCTTATATCCTCATTCGTGTCGCGGACTCCAATGACCGCTGCTTGTTCCCAACGACAGGAAAAAAATCATATTGCTGTCATCAATGAGGATATGAACGCCATCGTGGAATGGGAAGAAAAATAATGTCCAATTTAACGCAGGAAAGACTCAAGCAGCTATCTTCTCAAAAAAAAAATCAAACACTGCAGGACCCTACTAATCAATGACAGGACAAACACTGACTCTGGTCTCATCTACAAGCTTGCTGGGCATTCATGTAGAAAACAACATGTCTTGACGTAATCACATCACCAAAATCGCCAAGGCAGCAGCACAAAAGCTAGGAGCACTCTAGAGAGCAAAAAAGTTGTATACACCTCATCATCTCTTACTGCTCTATAAGGCCCAGATAAGACCATATCTGGAATACCGTTCCCATGTGTGTAGCTCGGCACCCAAACACTTGCTCAAGATACTGGACTCCATACAGAGGAGAGCAGTCCGTCTTATGGATGACCCAGAATTGACTAAAGACCTTGATACCCATGAACATCGAAGAAAAGTGGCGACCTATCTCTTTACTAAGCAATGCAACCGAGTTTCGCAACATGAACCTCAAAAAATCGAGTATAATAGTATCGAAAATTTGATTTTGGAAATGTACGGAGAATTACAGAAAATAAAGTCGGCGACAAATAAGGAGCTAGAAAATGGTGACCCAATATTTTCAAAGAAGGATCAAGAACTAGTTAGGAGCGCCGAGGCCAACATACAAAAGATAATTAGTATTATAGCATACAGACATGGCAAAAAAGAACTGAACATAAACGAAACTCAGTTAGATTTTAAAAGCATTTTCTCCAAAAAGTCGTATGCTACAGCTGCGAAAAGATCACCACAACAAACACCTAAACAAACCAGCAGATGTGAATTGGAAAACTCCAGATACAACAAAAAGGTTAGAAACAGTAATTAGAGTGGAAATATATCAGACCCAAAAGAAACAGCTAATTACTAAAAAATTAAATCGCTCTAAAGGATATAGATGGGGGTTTTAAAAATGTGAGGTATCTTAAAAGTGGAGCAGTAGTGGTGGAGAGCAATAAGCGGTGAGTGCAATAAATCTCAACAAAAACAATTAAAAGTGGCCCTCGAAAATAAAACTAACATTAATATCCAAGACATTCCAAATCCGACCCAATGTTTGTAATCACAGGAATTAAAAAAGGCTTCACTGACCCGGAATTTATTGAACAACTAGTTAGGCTTAATAGTGAGATTGAAACTGACCTGTCAATAACAAATATTGCTAGCCAAATTAAAGTAATCACCAAAAAAGAATGCAGGAATCAAACGAAATCCTCCTTGGGGGAGATAAAAAGCAGCTACTATGCGGATGATACAGTACTGTTTATCCCTGGTAGAGAGCTAAGTGAACTAAAGATGGGAATTGAGGGAGCGCAAACTAAAGCGGAAAAATGGTTCTCTAGCAATAAACTAGCATTGAACAAGGCAAAGACAGTCACTATGATATCATCTACCCGAGACCTTTCTGATATTCCTACGAACCCGGCATCCGTTACGTTTCTGGGGGTCACGTTGGACCCGGGCATGAGATGGGGTAGGCATGGGGATATGCTGGGTGGCCAGTTGTGTGGGAGTACTTTTGCCCTCAGGCAGCTGGCTGACAGAGTGTCCCCATCAGTACTACGAGTGGCATATTTTGCAATCTCTCATTCAATGTTAACCTACGCTGTCCTTGCCTGGGGTCATTCGCCTGTCCAACATCGTCTGTTCAGTCTCCAGCGTCGAGCTGTGAGAATAGTGAGCGGACTGCGTTACCAAGATGCCTGCAGACCTGCCTTTGTCCAGTTAAAAATACTGACTTTGCCTTGTTTCTATGCGCTGGAGTGAATATTGTACATAAAGAATCATAGTACACTTTATGCATCTCACGCAGACAGACATGACCATCAGACAAGAAATAGAGACAACATCTTGACTAATTATAGTAGACTGACGAGGGGACAGACCGGTGTGCGGTATCACGGTGTCAGGCTTTATAACTTAATACCAAATGAATACCGTAATATGTCCACAAAGCAACTGAAGGAGCGCATAAGAAACTTTTTTGTCAGGAATGCTTTTTTTTCACTTGATAAGATATATGAACACCCCATTGATCTTTCATAGTGATTTGTTTTAACCTATAGTTGTAACTTGTTTGTGATTAATTACCTGTTTTAGATTAATTTTTATAATTTATATTTTAAACAATTTTATTGAATTATTCCTATTTTAACTTGTTTTTACTTAATATTTAAGTTTTACACTTATACATAATAAAATTATTGACTGCTTGTTTGACGTATGCAAGAATATTTTGTATTCAATGACATGTAAATTCTGTTATCTATTGTCTATTGTCTATAAAGAAAACTGGATTTTACAAGCGCAACCTGATATTGCCAAATGGTTCATAAAGAAAAAGCTAGTCAACTTAGATCTTGTCAAAGTTTATGTACAAGAACATCTTAATTTAGCGCTTTGTTTCAACTGTTCTGGGTTTGGGCACATATCCAAATACTGCAAAGAGAAAACATGCTCTCATAAGTGTGGTAATGAGCATGCTAGAAAAGACTGTATGTCACAAGAATTAGTATGTCCAAACTGTATAAAAATGAGCATAAGAAAGAGGAAAGTCACCACTCTGCAAAAGATGTAAAATGACCTGTATATCAAAGAAAATTAGCATTATATAGGAATCAGATTAATTATTCAAATTATTTTTTATAAATTTCAAAACAGCAATAAACAAAAATTATTCGACAGCACTGCTTCGTATAATACATCAAAATGTTCAGTCGCTGGACAATACAATTATTGACAAAATAAATAACATGATGATAGAACATCCTGAATGTAAGGTCTTGTGTATATCAGAACACTGGAAATCAAAAGCTCAATTAAAATAAATTGGAATTAAAAACTTTAATTTAGTGTCAATGTTTTGCCGTCAGGAGGGTTATGGAGGCTCAGCAATATATGTAAGTAGATCCTTGTCATGTAAAGCTAGGACAAAATTAAATAAACTGTAAATCTCTGGAGTGTTTGAGGTGTCAGCAGTTGAGTGCCACCTAGGAAAAACATATATAATAGTAATTTCAGTGTACAGGGTGTCCGAAATTCGAGCCTCATCATTGGGATCTCGGAAACTAGAAGAGATAGGAGATCGGTTAAATGGAGGCAAAGCTACGCAATTTGATGCTGATCAAAATGCCACCTTAAAAGTTAAAAATTTCCGAATACTTCCGAAGATATTTAGAACAAACCGAATATTTGCAATTTCATTTTAATTTTTTTATGACTCTATTTGAATAGATATAACAAAATAAATTTCACATTCTCATTGCTACTTTTTCTGTTCTACCAGATGGTGTTATCAGATTTTCAAACCGACGTTTCGTCTTTGAGCTGCCATCGTTAACTTTGTTTTTTTAAATACGGCCCTGGATGTTTTATTACGGACTTTAAGAGCTTCTAATGTCCCAAAACCAATGATGTATCGCAATTTTTCGAAAAAATTATTTTAAGGATTTCTTGGTAAAATTTTACCAAAAATATGTTTTCTGTCTCTCTCTAACACATGAGTTCTTATAGAAAATGCCATTAATATGAATTTTTCGAATAAATGGGATACATCATTAGCTTTGGGACTTAAAATCCGTAATAAAAAAATCCAGGGCCGTATTTAAAAAAACAAAGTTGATGATCGCAGCTCAAAGGCGAAACGTCGGTTTGAAAATCTGATAACACCATCTTTTAGAACAGAAAAAGTAGCAATGAGAATGTGAAATTTATTTTGTTATATCTATTCAAATAGAGTCATAAAAAAATTAAAATGAAATCGCGAATATTCGGTTTTTTCCAGAAATCTTCGTAAGTATTTGGAATTTTTAAACTTTTACGATGGCCTAAAACGGAGTTTTATCCACAATACCGAAACAGAATTATTGCACTCGACGCGCGTTTCGCTAACCATGTTAGCATCATCAGGAGATGATTAAAACTAAATTTAAAACTCTACCTAACTCGCTTTTATACTAAATGTTTGCTTAATCAAGCGGAACCAAAGGAACCAATCATGGAATCCCACTAGTCACGCTTGATCAACCAATACAATGGACTATACGGAATAGGCCCTCTATCTCTATTTAAACTATTCTTACATTTAATAATTTCCATACTTTCATATGCGTCTAATAATCTCCTATCAGTTATATTATGAATTAATTTTAAATTGCTAATTGTTATTCTATGATTGTTATCAAAAGCATGCTCGGCAACACTTGATTTTTCTGTTCTACCATACTTTAAATGAGCTATGTGTTCCTTGAATCTCGTTTGTATAGATCTTCTAGTTTGCCCAACATATTTTTGGTTACAATCCATGCATCCAATTTCATATATTCCACTTCTTTCTAATATTTCAATTTTGTCCTTTGGACCACCTAATAATTTCTTAATGTTGAACTGAGTTTGGTACACTAATTTTAAACCTACTTCCTTAAAGACTTTTTGAAGTCCTCTAGTATACTGAGGATTATATGGTATCGAGACATATTTTTTATTTTCTTCCTGATTGACGAAAGAAGTGGAATCACGAATGGTCTTTCTAAACAAATGCCTATTAACTAGTCTATTTATTAAGTTAGTATTGAAACCATTAACTTTCGCTATATTCTTAATTGCCTCCTTTTCATTATTAAATCTTTCTCTGCTGAGAGGAAAGTTAACCATACGGTGTACTAAAAAATGTAAGCTGGCCAATTTGTGTTGGTCGCAGTGGAAGGAGTCATTAGGAATATATCGGTTAGTGGCAGTACCTTTTCTATAAATATCAAATTCTAGTGTGTTATTATCGTTCCTAATCACTAAAGTATCCAAAAATGGAAGTTTGCCATTGTTCTCGACTTCATAAGTAAATTTAATGGTGTGGAAACGGTTATTTAGTTTGGTTACAAAATCTTCGATATTAGCGGTTTTTGTGTCGAAAATCGCGAAAATGTCATCCACATACCTGTACCATACCCTTGGAAAATATTCGAACTCCTGACTGATTTCATTTTCAAATTTACTCATGAAAAGGTTAGCTAAGAACGGCGATAAACAGTTGCCCATTGCCGTGCCTTCAAGTTGTTGGTAATAGTTATTTTTATATTGAAAATAATTTTGATCCATGCAAAGTTTGGTTAAAGTTAAATATTCTTGTTTGATTTCGTTATCAAAACTGTTCATCTCAAGTAATTCCCCAAGGTATTGCAAGGTCTGTGGGATTGGTACACTAGGGAACAATGAGCAAACATCAAACGAGATTAAAATTTCACCTTCCTTAAGGTTCGTACCTTTAATTTTGTTTATGAAATCTAAGGAATTTAGTACTCCTGAGTTCTGTTGTTTTATAGGTAAATTTTCAAACTGGTTTGCTAGCCACTTGGATATATTATAAGTTGGCGATCCTATTGCCGAGACTATGGGACGCATTGCCTTCCCAGGTTTATGAATCTTGGGAAGACAATATATTTTCGGCATAGTAGGATTGCTCACAGATAATTTGTATTTAATTTGATCAGAAATAAGGTTGCTACATTTTTTCAAAGTGTTTTTAACTTGTGTTACCATCTTGGATAACGGATTCCTTGAGATTTTGTTATAGGGCCCGGATTCTATTAAATTATCAACTCGTTGAAAATATTCGCTTTTGTCTAATATAACAACCTTA
>MU184083.1:160821-213214 GCA_016904865.1 Pissodes strobi | reverse complement strand
TCTTTTTGTAGCTAAAGCCCATTTTCTTAATTCCCAAATGTAAAGAACTTTTTAAGATCTTAATTTTTAGTGATTCTTCAATAAATTGCCGGTAAATAGTTTCTAAAGCAATATGTTCCTTCCGGGCATACATTTTGCAAATTATTCCCCTTAAACAATGCAAAGTATTTCTCTTTGCAATTCGAGTTTTGCTCCGGGAAACGTTTTAAAGCCTATTCCTTCTAAATTCGAAATGGTTCCTCTGTTTAGATCTTCTAGGTTGTATAATGTGCTCCGTGGAACTTTTAGGGTTTCGGAAGGTTTTTGAATTGCCTTAAATCGAGATCCTAAATCATTTTGAAAATAACTTGCTACATTTACTCTTGGACTCATAGGAATATCGCATTTTGGTAGTGTATTTTTGCGTTATTTAATGATATTAACGAAATATCTAATTAGTAATCGACTTTCATTTCTATTAGTAATTTGTTGTTTCGCTTAATTAATGATTGACAAATACGGATGGAGTAATCCCAAATGGGTATTTAAAATACTATATATCCAATGATGAACTGAAAACTAATTCGGGTCTATGGAGTTCTACTTGAAAGAGCGTCAGCAACGAGTTACTCAAAGGATAACGACTGATGATGAATTAAATTTTTTTGAAACTCTGAATTGTACAGTCACGCACATTAAAAGTGGGCCACCCGATTTTTCCCATTGTAAAACGACCGATTCGTACCAGCACGTACCAGCGGCAATGACGGGGTTTGGCAAATTTCACAGGAAAATAATATGCCGCAGTTATCCGTTGTCGAAAGAACTAAAATAATCAGTTTGTTTCAAGAGGGTTTGTCAGTAAGAAGTGTGGCTGTAAGAGTTGGGAAACCGAAAAGTACGGTGCATAATGAGCGTCGAAAGAAGGGCAGATAGTGGGGCTTCAGTGAGGACAACTGAGGAACAGACTATAAATTTAATCCGCTCCCTCGAAGAATATCATTTCCTAAGCGCTTTTGACGTAAGAAAAAATACAGGGTTTCCAGTTTCTACCGGTACAGCGCGTAGAAGAGTTAAACGTCTCTCTAATCGAAGAAATCGTTCTGCAGCCAAGAAACCTTTCCTTACTAATGATAACAAAGAGCAAATAATTGGTTGGTGTTTGGAATATATTGTTGCGGACGTAAATTTTTCGCAAAGAGTAGTTTTTCTGATGAAAACTTTTCAATCATTCTACAATGGCGGTTTAAGTGTATATAGGCTGTCGAGGTCTAGATATGAAGAAATTTGAAAAGTCCGCGAAAGTTTCTGTCAATGTTTGGGGTTGTGGTTGGGCAGGGCTGTGCATAAAAGTATACGGCAGGGTCATCACTCAACAATACTTGAATATCTTAGAGAATGTCATGCTTCCAAACGCTCGTGCTGCGTATCCGAATGGGTTCATCTTCAAGCAGGATAACTGCCCCATCCACACTGCTCGCCGGGTAGCAGAACGGATGGAAGCAAAGCGCGTTGACTTGTTACTTTGGCCAAGTAGTAGTCCTGATGCCAACCCGATCGGGAATGTTTGTGGACTAATGGTAAAAAATATGTTAAATTTTAAAAACGAAAACAGGGAGGAATTATGGACAAAAATAGTGGGAGTTTGAAACAGCATAATAAATAAAGAATATTATACTCAAAACTCAGTCGCTTACATACCCAGAAGAATCCATGCAATTCTGAAACAAAATATCTGCTGTTAAAATATTCATAGTATCATTACACGAAATGCCCATTATCTATTTATCGATTACGTTTTTTTTTTAAATAGATTGTAAAAACCAAGTTCAATTTTGTGTTATTCAGTAGGGACTTTTCTTGATTTTATATTTCACGTTCACGATATTATTGCTTAGGGTTGTGGCCACGAAACGCGCTGGAACACTATCACTCTTTGTAGAAGAATAATAGTTAAAACAATTTTGTGAGAAGGCGATGACAAAGGTGAAGGTCACAAAATATAACCTAATGAATGTAAAAAAAGTTATGTTTTTCTTAGGGCGATTTTAAAAACGTCATATGGACATGCCCTATTTAAAAAGGCCTGATTTACCAAAAATTGCGTAAAGCTACAATATTGTGGTGGGTGTCTCAGTTTCAATGCGCACGACTACGTTCGGCCACCGCTTTCACCGGACCTTAGTCCAGACAATTTTTTTTTCTTGAGGTCATGAATAATATAATGGGAATTGTGAACGAATTGTCAAGAGGTAATTTTGGCCATATTCTTAAAACGAATATTGTAAACTTATTTTTTTGGAAAATTTGCTACTTCAATTTTGTGTCACCAATAAGGATGTAAAATATCGCGCAAAGTTGAAGGTGTGAAAAGTAAGCTTAAGATTAAAAGCGCCTATCACCGACAAAGAAAATGCAGAAATATAATTTGCTTTGCTTCTAGAGCTATCTTTATTTTTATTAGGAATCTGCTTATTAAACTTCCGAACCTGACTCACAGCGATCTTGTGTGTCGTGTTGGCGTTCCAATTCAGGAAGCGCCTATCGATTAAACCCTTCCCTTCTTTGCTCACGGCGCTGGAAGCGCTCTTGCATTACTTCGGTTGTGGGGAGGTCTACATTTCCTTTCTGTAAATTTTTCTGCTCTCCCTTTCTTTGGTTTCCAATATTTCTCTTGACAACTTCATAGATACTATTCTGTCCGTTTTTCTATTCGGTAAGATTTCTCATCATACTTTCTTCTATGAATGCTCGTCCCGTTTCATGACCCTCTCTAGCTTCCAACAATTACCTTAGACAAATAAAAAGCGTGCACTCAGCATCGTCTGTTTCATAGCACCTTTCATATTTCACACACATACCTACTACCTGAAAGAGCCATGCCCTGAGAAAGCTTGCGTGAGGTAATAGTCTCTCTTCTCCATAGAGCCTGCCGATTCACACTTAGATATCTGCGATAAGTTGAAAAGTCCTGCGTCCATATATAGCAGTGTCCTACTTTTGTTGTCAGTTCACCCTCAGCATTGTCCATGCATTCGCCATTGGTTCTCTATCATAATGCTTCGTTTCGTTCTTAAAGATACTCCGGCAATTACCCCTGCTTCCACCACGCATATAATTTTCTACGCGCTGCATATACGAATGTACACAAGTCTCTGAATCCTTGTTAGTTTAGTGCTTATTTTTCTGTTTCTGAATGCCAGATGAGCGTTGCGTACAGAATTTGGGAATGCACCACGCAAGACTGTACCAGAGAGAAAATAACTAAACTGTACTCTTCGTTTTGACGCTCTGGGACCTCAGAAGTTTGACAATAAACTTCAAAATGCCGTTAAGGCTATTTCCGTTTTTTGGATAATTTTATTGACATATAAACGTTAACTTGGTGTCAAGTCTTATGCCTGGACAGGAAGACTTTGTCGCCAAGGATATTGAACTGCATAGGTATCACCTTCCTTTTGGTTCTAAGTAAGATTGCTTTGGCCTTTTCTGGGCCCAATTGTAGATTTCGACTTTTTTTATTTTTATATTTATTTCTCTTCGGCAAGACCACGAGCCATGTTCTCCTCAATTGCGTTGGAAAGGCAAAACTGTCAGCCAGTTAATTGTATACATTTAGCACGTATTAAGAACGATCAGCTGTTACGTGCTTTGGGATCTCTGGTGGCATGTTTAGGTCCTGGTGACTAATTGTTTTTTAGCTTGTTGCAAGCTAACTGCAGTTCTTCTATTGTAAAGTTTAAAAACCTGTGGCTAGTATCACAATTAAATATCGTCACCGAATGTACGGGGAAAAGGTGGTTGACCACTTCTTCCATTTTTGGGGTGGAAACCAGGCCATCATTTTCATCACTAATTTATCACTATTTACATCTTCGCAAAGGGGTTTTCTGCTTGTTCGCTTTAGCTCAACCTTGCTTCACTTATATTCATTCCAGAGTTTATGGTTTAATTCTGCTAGACTACTGCTTCTATCTCGCAAGTAGAGACTCCTTCTTTGAACAACTTTTCTTCGGGGTTTCGCGATTTGTTCTTACCACCAGTAAGCAGGTTTTCCATTTCTTATGGGTTTTCTTTCTGACATCGAGCTATTATAGTTTATAGAGAATTTGCAGCAAACATTTTGAACCTCAACATCCTATGCATGGTTACGGTAGCACTTTCTAATCCATTCTTTTCTAAACTTTGAATCTTTGGGAAAGGAAAAAAGAGAAAGCTTCTCTTTCCTTTCCATTGCTCAATGAATTTTCAAAATCTTTTAAAGATTAAGCATTGTTAGGGAGAACATACAACTTTGGATTTTTAGATACATGAAAAATACGTTTTTAATTTTTTTAGCGTGGATGAAGTTCTAAAAGTATCAATATCTCCCAAACCATTGATTTTAAACCCAAAATATTAGTATCAGAATATTTACAATATTTTGCAGTTTCTGAAAATATTACAAAATATCATAAAAAATCAAGTGCGGTATGGCATGCATTTATGACTCAACCGGTATATTCCAGTATATTTTTTTCTGGTGGTTCTGGAATATTTCTACAACTTTTGTATTTACTCACTACACTATCTTTCAAACGTTATTTTTTAAATGACTTTGTTAACCCGTTTATTGAGAAAGATGCACTAATGTTTTACGCAGGAAATGGTTATCTTAAGCTTAGTTTTTACGAGAGCGTTTTGCTTCCAGCGTTGAGCGTTGCTCAATCCTGATTGGTGAATGTGATAATCCAGAAACGATCTTAGGGCGGGAGTAGATTATATGGGCAAAACCATATTTATGTCTTATACGTATTACCTTGACAAAGTATAGTGAATAATAGTTAATTATTTAGGCACCTGAATGTTTTTATAAATGGCCATTATGTAAATAAAGAATGTTTCCAATAATCCGCTAAATCTATTAAAAAGCAATTAGTTAACAGGCAAATAAAACAAGGCATTAAAGTAAATCGTACAATAAACAATTTACCTTTACTCTTCGGTTAAAGCCCATTTTGAAGCAAAACAGTTTATTCAGCACAAACAATCAAGCCCAGAGACAAGATTCCGAATTTCGTGTCGTGTTGTTTAACAGGCAATGTGCTGTGTAATCCGGACCGAGAAAAGGAAGCGAATCAGCAGACGTTTTGCATATGGACGCCTGATGAATATTAACGTCTTTCGACCCCTATCTCCACCCCCCATTCAGCGTCGAAACTTCAGTTTACTTTATCCGCAAATTCGATTCAGCGATTCTCAAATCCCCCAACTTCGTACTTAAATGATGGCATATATTCATAACGAGAAGACGAAAATACACGGTTCAGGCGGGATGTTATGTAGATGATGCTGAATTTCTTTCATTGAATAGGCGAATTGGAGGTGTCGAATGCCGCCTTAAATATGGAAATTGTCCAATTTTGATGCGATACATTTTCTGATATTGATTTTATTATAAGTTGTGACGCGGTATATACTTAGTCTTGGAATTGCTATGGAAATAAAGGCATCCCTGATATGGTTTGGATCCACTATGATTTTTAACAGATAAAACCCTTTTCTTTTTCTTCTTCTTCTTATCACGCCCTCTCCTTTCGAAGGCTGCCGATCTAACTGGATAATTGCGGTCTTCGAAACTGTAGCACGTAGACCAGTGGTCAACCATTTTCTCAAATCCTTCAGCCATGAGTTCTGGCGGCACCTTTCCACTCATCTCTTTCTCTGCATTTTTCCTTCCATTATGAGTTTGAGTAACTCGCATCTTTCACCTCTCAGCACGTGACCCAGATATCTTATTTCCCTTCTTTGATGGCGTTCAGTAATTCTTTTTTGTTCGAGCTTGCATTAGAGTACCTCCTCATAAAATGTTATTATGGTATCCGGATTTCAAATTCAGGGTTTTTTCGCTTCTGAGTGGAGATAGAAAGATGCGGTTCTGGCTTCTATTCTTTTTTTTTGCAACTTTTATAGCCATAAAGCATCACTTAATCATTCAAACTGCAACATTTTGCTATAGTGAACTACACTATCCGTGTTTTGTAGTCCTTGACCATTATTTGCTATTATAACGGTATCATGAGTATATTTGATATTATTTATTTTAGTTCCGTTGATCTGAATTCCGTCTTGAACTCCATCTTGTGCTGCTTAAAATGCAGCTCAGAGTTTATGCGCAGATCCTACTCATCGACTCCGGTTGTTCTTAAAATTTCGATAATCTTTTGGTGTTTAACGCAATCAAATGCTTTTCGATAATCGATGAAACATGCATGCACATAATATGCGTTCATGTCTCTACATTTTTGTCTCATTGCATTTAGAGACATACATGTGTTGACAGTATCGTAATTGTTGACTTTCACGAATCTAATTATATCTTGCTTATGTTATAGGTTCTGTTAAATGATGATCTTATTAGGACCAGAACTTTACCCTCATTCTATGCGATTAATGTAAGTATTTCTGCGCATATTTCGTCAGTGCCGATAGCTTCTCTCTCTTTCTATGCCTTTGTTGCTTGAACAACTTCGTCTCTGGTTATCTTTGGACCCCTTTCATGTATTTTGTGGTCTACCGCTGGTTGTAAGTGTTTTAACAACATATTGCCGCTATCTCATAAGATTCTAGGCCTAGAATTATTTCGTTATTATTATCCTTTGAGATTGTTACTTGAGGCTTTTTGTCTATATCGACTTGTCACTTTCTTAATTTTGTATGCATACTTTCCTTGAAGTTGTGCATTTTGCCTCTCTACATTTTCTCCTAATGGTTCTATTAATGGGTTTGTATTCGACTTTACATTTTCTGTCATGAGTTCCAAGGTTTCTTGTGCCTCTTTGCCGATAACGTCATAAAAAAATCCAAGTTAAACGTACTGTTACTTCATGGTAGTCTGTCTTCTCTCACCAATTGGACTTACCCTATCGGACTTTCCTTTTCACCGCCCCAGTCAGATGCAGTTCACTTCAATCGAGTTCATAACTATTCTCGACATACTTCATTTACATCGGTATTCACCCTTATCACCTCCGAGGCCCCACATCGATGTCTTGGGACTCGACTGGATTGCGTATTGAACTGGAGGAAACACATTGACGAATTGCGCCAAAAACGCAATAAGAATATTAACCTACTAAAACTTTTGGCGCACACCACGTCGACCTCGGACCAAGCTATGAATATACTCGTCCCTCATACAATCTAAGTTAGATTATCTTTTCATTGAAGGAAGCTAGAAATGAGAGTGCCCATCCTACACGGAACACAGTTGACTTTTTCCACCGAGGTAAAATATTTAGGGGCCACACTGGACCGTAAACTTACCTGGAACAAGCATCTGGAAAACACCATTTCTAAAGCTACAGCGGCAATCTGGACATGCCGCAAACTAGTTGGCAAGATATGGGGCCTAAAACCAAAAACGATATGATGGATCTAACAAACAATATTAAAGCCACCTATGCCTCGCTGGTATGGTGACCTAAAAATCCAGCGGGTCACCGCTTGGACCAAACGTAATAAAGTGCAAAGGCTGATATACCTGGGAATAGCAGGGACAATGTCAACGTATCCTGCCCTACCGCAGCCTTAGAGATACTGCTGAACATACCTCCTCTTCATCTCAGTGTGAAGATGGAGGCGATTATCAGTGCTCACAGACTATTCCAAATTGGCAAATTCAAGCCTGGAGATTTGACTCGTCACCTGCGCATCTTTGAAGAAATAAAACTGGAAAATGCCAACAAACCAAGTAATTAAATGACGGTCATATTAGACCTAGATGTTCCATTCGCAGTGGTTATTGCTGACCGCCAATCATGGGAGAGTAAAAAACTACCTCAGGCTGATAACGCATCGCTGTGGTATCGAGATAGCTCTAAACTAGCGAAAGGAGCAGGTCCAAACTGAAAGCTTTCCAAGCCGCTAGGCAAATATATAACCATCTTCCAACCGGAAGATCTAGCCATAAATGTGCCTCACACAAGGACGTCACAGAAAGCACATCTACATATTCTCAGACAGCCAGGTAGCTCTAAAAGCTCTAAAAGCTTTCAAATGCGTGCCAAAGATAGTCTGGGAATGTTAGCAAACCCTAAAACATTTAGCAACACGCAACTAGGTAATTTCAACATGGGTTCCTGGCCATAGAGCCATAGAAGGCAACGATAAAGCATACTTGGGAAAGAAGAAGCTGATACATCATAATATGGTCCAGAGCCCTACCGTGGCCTTATGAAGAGCCACATCACCGAAGAACTAAACAAGTTGGAAAAATATCAACTGCCATCCTACTGGTGAAACACTGCAGGACTAAGACAGGTGAAAAGGTTTATCACCATCTCTGCGAAAAGAGCAGAATAGCTCTTAGACCTGAACAGAGCAGATATCAGAACTGTCGCCGAACTCATAACACTCTGCCCGGTAAAATACCACCTAAAGGCAATTGGCAAAGCAGAAGACTACTAATGCAGATTTTGGAACATTGCATCTGAAACCGCAGATGTGAGTCAACCACCTCTCAAGAAAATAGCTTCGTTTGGAAGCAGAAGCCTATGTCTCTTGGATCAAATTAAGTTGTATAGTAATGCACAAAATATCTATAACGGTAGCAGTACCGGGAGGCTGTAATTAGCCGAAATGACTCTCTAGCAATCTATTTTCTACAATCTACCTTTGCCTACTGCTTAGCACCCAAATCATACTTAACTAAATTAAGCTCAATCTTACATAGAGGATTCCGGCTGGCCCTGGGGTCTTTCCCACCTCTCTCATACTAAGCCTATATTCTGAATATGTCACTACAGCAACGCCGCCAATTCCTCCTACATTCCCTATGCTAATTCCCTGCTACTCATAACCGATCACCTAACCTACTTGCAACTTTTCCACCTCCCTTACTTCTTATGTGCATTGCCCGACTCTCGTTTACTCCGTGGAAGGAGCAAAATGAAAAACCAACTCTCCATATCATACCCGCCTATCTTCAAAACGAATTATCTATTTTCCCCCATCGAACTCGAACTTGGCCGAACATCCATAAACAGAGATTCTCCAACCTTTCTGATCCAAAATCAATTACACAATATCGTCCACACCAAATACCCGAATCACCTCCGTATTTATTATACCAACTCCGTTGGAACCGCCGCCGCCTGTACGAAGAAATCCTAATAGTCCTTCTCACTAAACTAGTATTTTCCCCGCTGAACTATTCGCCATACTCATGGGACTCAGCTGGATCATTGCAACTGACTCTCTGAGTTTTATTAGAGCCGTTACCTCTTTTTCTCGTTCCCATCCTCTTATAATTAATATACATACACCATTACAAAAAATGTATATCGAGGGATGGTCTTTCTTTGGACCCCCGATCACATTGGGATTGTTGCCAATGAAAGAGCGAACCACCTCGCTCGGAGTCATAGAAATATAGGTTTAAACGTAAACCTGTCTCTCAGTCCCAGTGACTTACGTCTACAAGCGAGAAGTATCACGCAAAATTTTGCTAAACTAGAATGTAAGCTACTAGAGACCGAAAACAAACTACGCTATATCAAACCTGAAGTATTTTACCCTCTCCCTACCCACTCATCTATGCAGTTACCGAGAAGAGAACGTATTGCCATGACCCGCCTACGCATCGGCCACGCCCGGCTCTCACATGGATACTTACTTACCATCCGATCACACCCAATTCACCGAATGCCCGTTTAGAGAGGCCCTCTACATCATCTTGGGCTGATCGGAGCACCAATAATGTACTACCCTTTCTCTAAAGATTCAAACCATACCCGTTCATATAATTTATCACACTTCCTCTGTTAATTCTATTCCCACACGCACCCAACGGCCTGACACTCAAACCATTCCTGTCCTCCCTGCATATCATGCGTAATTAAGTCACCCCCGCACCTGTACGTGAAAATCAAAGATCTAGCTGCCGCTATATCTTAAGACTCGTGACATCTTTTTTATGTATCCGTTTGTCTTACCATTATAATAAGCAAGATTCCAACGTAGAGCATTGAATTTTGGGCCCATCGCATTTTATTGACATAGACCAGAGACATTTGAACAGCTCTCACGTGGGAAGATTAGGTAAAATAGGAATGTACACACTTATCGATGTATATTTGATAGAGACAATCGCGTATTTGAAGAATACAATACACCTCTATTATATCCTCTCTTCCCACGCGGTAGCTGTTTCAATGACTTCAAGAATTAATCCTCTAAGAGATTTTCATTTCACAATGATTAAGGCTACTGGATAGCTAGAGCTGAAAATATTTTGATTATTAGTTAAACATCCACCTGATTCCTAGAATGATCAAGCTTGTTTGGAGAATCTGTACAAATAAAACACGTCTCATTGATGACAATTTTCTAATATATGTTGCAGATAGGAGTGACTATGAACAGGAAATTAAGGGTTGAAAAATTACGTAATTTTTTTTATAGGCATCGAAGAATCATCTCCAAGAAGTCTTCGTATTTTATATTTATGCTGCCCGAGTAGTTGATATCTCTATTCTTGAATTCGTCCGTAAACCTTTGAATTTGAATGCACGTTATAACATATTGATCCAGGGACATTTTCTTCGCTTTCGGATTGTTTTTCGTGATCAAGAATCTTAAAAAATCTTGAGTAAAACTGATATCCATTTGTTTTAGAGCATAGTCGAGTTCTGTTTCGTCCAAAAATCCGGACTTGTCTCGATCGTAAGTGTTGAAGGCCGTCAACCATTGCCTGATGTAATAATACAACGATTCAAACTCCTTTATGTCTAGTCCCCCGTTTTTATCCAGATCGAAAAGCCTATAAGAGAAATTTGTATTTTAGATGTAGCTAGTTTTCTGTAATATTTTTACGGTTTACGACCCGGAAATCCCAACTACCCACCTGGCGGGTAAGATCATATTTATTCAGCTTAAAAATGGTGAGAAATATTTAATAAATTTACCCGGACTGATGTAGTTTTCATACAAATCTAAATGTTAAAAAACGTTTCGAAAGCTTTACGTAACATAAAAAAATCGCAATTATCCGAGTCCATGCGTTTAGCATCAATGGGAAAATTATGGCATAGTTACCTCACTACAAACTTGCAGGCTGCGTCGGAAAAATGTTTCCCCTGGAATATTTCAAAGGCCTGTTGTAGTTCCTTCGACGTAATTTGTCCTTCCGTCTTAGTTTCCATTGCCTTAAACCACCTTTCGACTGCGGGATGAACCACATTTATTCTATTGAACGGACCCGTCGAGTTGGAGTTTTCCATAATAGGCGAGTACTTCTTCCGATCTTGAGCATCTAAAAGATTAATCATTAAGAATTTCCTGATAAAAATGATTCATATGTTCTAGGTGTTGAAATAGATGACCATTAAAAACGGTTAGATAGATTTTCATTGTTCATATATTTTATAAAAGATTTTCATATACATATATCAAATATCGACAACAATAAGGAAAATAAAAATTGGAAAAGCACCACGACTAGACGGAATGCCACCTGAATCATTAAGTGAATTTGCAAAGCGGGCACTAGAAGCCCTACGGCACCTATTAGATAATTTATTCCAAACCCAAACATTCTCGAACATATGAAAAACTGCCAAAGTAGTCCTGATACACAAAAGTGGCAAAATATATGAGGAACCAAAAGGATAGAGGCTATGACAGCTAAGTTAAAGCACGCTTGGAGAACGCAGAAAATAAAGGTCCGGGGGCCAATAGGTTTCCGAAAGAGAAGACCCACATTAGACATTATGAATAAATCAAATTTCATAGCAGAAGATGTGATATAATCTGATGATCTCCACGATGGCTATTCAAGTCATAACTAGAAGTGTCACAATCGACCTTCTTGTAGAGGAAAAACGCTATGTAGTGAAGGACGATGGAGAAGAAGGACTAGGAGACATGGAAATGTTATGCTATGACAGGATAGATTCCCGCAGAATCAACAGAAAGCATAATTCTAAACATCGGAAGATGGTTAGATTGTAAACGCCTGTTTTGCGAATTCTATATTATTTCCTAATGTAAGTATTAACTCCGCCTGTAGGTGACAAGGATCGAATTGAATAAGCCTAAACCCGGATAAAGGAGGAAGGTTGAGCGTAGGGCTAACAATCCTACCTCGTAAAACAACCCATGTTATGAACACTAACGAGAGGCCTCGGAGTCGCACGGACCTACAAAGACGACCACAGCTATCGAAAAGAGAAACGAAAATTGGAACTATAAATGTTTTAAGCTGGTACAGGCCAGGAGCAGCAATAAAAACCATTGAACAGCTTGAGAGGATTGATATGGACATAACAGCAGTACAGGAGATACGATGGACTGATGCAGGAAACCAGAGAGTGAGCAAATCCATTGTGTTTTATTGCGGTAGTCCAAATCAACGACACGAGTTTCGAACTGGTTTTGTAGTATGTCAGGATTTGGCGGACTCTGTAATCGAATTCCAACCAATTAATGAGATAATGTGCTACATAAGGCTTAAGTGTCAGTGGTATAACTACTCTTTGCTATCGGTCCATGCACTCACCAAAGATAAAGATAAACCTACTAAGGAAGCTTTCTATGACCAACTATAAAGAACTCTTGCTTCAACACCTAAACAGGACGCTCTTATAATGCTGGGAGACTTTAATGCAGATAGGAAGGGATGACGTTTTTGGAGCAACGATTGGAAGGCTCAGTCTGCATGAACAGTGTAGCGAAAACGGACTTCGGCTGATAGATTTTGCGGCATACAACAAACTCCTTGTCAAATCAACAGCTTTTGAACACAAAAGAAGAATCCACAAACAAACATAGATGTCTAACGATGGAATCTCAAGCAAAAAAGCACCAAAACAGAACGGGTCCAAAGATGGACTGTATACGCTTTTAAAGATAAAACCAGGATACAGAAATACCGGGAAACCTTAAGCACAATACTCACAACCCCTGAACATCAAGCAAGCATTGACGAAAAATGGGACACCATCAGAATGGTAGTGACTCGATGCACTCAAACAACAGTATGAAAAAGAAAACCCCCAGAAAGAAAGGACTGGTTCGACGAGGTATGTAAAGAGCAGCTGCACAAAAGAAATCATGCACGCCAAAAAATTATACAGAGCCCCAGCGAACAGAACTCTGAGAAATACAGAGAAATGAGGACAAGAGCACGAACAACTATAAGGAAAAAGAACAGGCTACATGAAGAGAAAATTATGGAAGAACTAGAGTGCAGCAATGGAAAGAACCAAAATAGAAATTTTTTTCAAAAAGTGAAGGGTATTAAAACCGGCTTTAAACCTAGAACTGGCACCATAGTTAAGAACGATGACGGAACTCTAGTTACAAATGAAGTTGAAGCAATCGAGACCTGGAGAATATACCTAAATCTACCAACGACCATTGAAAGAAATGCTACCACCTACATACAGCAGAACGGCTTATAAAAGACCCAACGTTGGAAGAAGTTGCAAGAAGCATTTCTAAACTTAAAAACTACAAAACACCGGGTAGTGACACCATACCAGCAGAGTGTCTTAAAAACGGAGGAGAAGTATTTCTTAATCATTTTCATTCTCTGATTCTTCAAATAAGGAAAGAAGTAAAATTACCATCTAAATGGAAAGAAAGTGTTATCGCCCCTCTATATAAGAAAGGTGACAAAATGTATTGCTCTAACTACCGTGGTATTTCCCTGATAAATACTGGCTACAAGGCGTTTTCACTGTTACTACTGGATAAACTGAAACCCTACTTAGAACATCAAATAGGCGATTATCAGTGTGGATTCAGAATGAACCGTTCTACTATAAATCAAATTTTTACAATTGGACAGATAATGGAGAAATGTTGGGAACATAATAAAACACCACATCAACCTTTTATCGACTTTAAGCAAGCGTATGATAGCGTTCTAAGAGTCGAACTGTGGAATGCAATGTCAGAGCTTGGCATCCCTAACAAGCTTATGTGGAGGGGTCTACGAGTGCAGCAAGGATCGAAGGGAAACTTTCCACTTTCTTCACGATCAACAATGGTCTAAAGCAGGGGGATGCACTTTCGCCACTTCTCTTTAATGTAGCCCTCGAGAAAATTATACGAGCAGCTCAAACAAACTCTGCTTTTTAGAAACCGCTGCCCTAGGCTAATACTAGCATTTGCAGATGACTTAGATATAGTGGGTAATATAACGATAAATGTAAAAGAAGACTTTTTAAATTGGAAGATGCAGCAAAGAGAGTTGGGCTGGTAATTAACGAAGCTAAAACCAAGTACATGATACCATCAGGAACTGAACGTAAAGATTGAATAGGCCAGAATGTCACTATGGACCGGTATAATTTTGGAAGAGTGCGGGAATTTAAGTACCTGGGAGCTACCATAACGTCTGATAATATCATGACGCATCAGATTGATGCCTCAATTCAAAGTGGAAACCGTTGTTGTTTGGCATTGCAAAAAATAATGAAATCCAGATTTATTTCTAGAAACTCTAAAATAAGAATATACCACGCAATTATAAGACCGATACGGATCTATGCATGTGAGACATGGACTCTGACTAAGCAGAACGAAAGTAGACTACGAATAGCTGAAAGAAGAATTCTGCGGTGTATATATGGGCCAGTCAGAGACCTGCAACACAGCGATACCGTATCCGAACTAAAAGAGAGTTGGAAGTTCTGTACAATTAGCCAGATATTGTCAAAATCATTAAATCAGAGAGACTGAGATGGGCTGGCCATGTTAAGAGGCTAGAGGATAAAAGAATCGTCAAACTAATTTGGGAAGAGGTACCAGTCGACAGAAGACCTTTGGGGAGAGCAAGACTGCGCTGGAAAGATATCATAACAGCGGATTTAAAAATTTT
This sequence comes from Pissodes strobi, assembly GCA_016904865.1. Lineage (NCBI taxonomy): Eukaryota > Metazoa > Arthropoda > Insecta > Coleoptera > Curculionidae > Pissodes > Pissodes strobi. Next base: position 198,369 of record MU184083.1, on the reverse strand, counting down.
AAATGTTGATCACCCAGAAGAAGCAATAATGGATCGAGTTCAGTGGAGGCGTATCGTGAAGTCAGCCAAGACCCACCCAGGGTTGTAAGAGCTACAGGGAGAGAGATAGAGAGAGTAAGTATTAACTAGCCATGGATGCTTCAAGAAATATACCAAACTAACCCAAACAGTATATGTCAGTACGGTAGAGGCAAGGGATATGAGTAAAACTAGAAATTCAAGACCTAACCCCGGAGATTATGGTAGAAAATATGTTAGAAACAAAATAAAGGAGAAGTTGCAGAATGAGTTCCTGACAAAATAATGAAAACAAAAGGAGAAGACGAAGGACGAGCACGCAGAATTAGCAATATACATCGAATAAGAAACAATTATCTTTACGGCGAAGTATATTCGTTGCAAAGTGGAGGGAAAGAGGAAGAAGGGTTTAGTCGGTCCGGGACTCTTCGAATAGAGCCCTAACCCGAACTATCCCGATAACCAAGTTAGCTACAAGTCACTCTGGATGTCTGTTAGAAAGAACCGATCTCTGCACGTTGAAGTTGATGGACGCATCTCAGACACATTCATCATTAACGCGGGCGTACCTCAGGGCGCAATACTTTCACCAGCTCTGTTCCTCATCTATATTAATAACCTGCTGACTGAGACGAATAATTCTATTTACAGTTTTGCCTTGTCTCCCAATTTAGATCAGAAAAACCTTTACCAGCGACTGAGACTTATCACCGCAGACAGGAGCAGATTACAGCAGTTAATCAAGACCTAGAGAAAGTTCAAACATGGAGCGACAGAAATTTGGCCCAGTTCAATGCAGCAAAGACCCAAGCAGCCACGTTTACTAAGAGGGCCAATACGGCGGGCCCTAACATCATTATGGGAGGATCGACCATTTCTTCATCTTCGATCAACATCAATATTTCCTGACATGACCACGATGCTAACATCGCAAAATCAGCCCCCCAGAAGCTTGGTGCGCTATTTCGCAACATAAAACTGTATACACCACAGCAGTGGCTCTTGGTCTACAAAGCGCAAATAAGACCGTGCTTAGAATATTGCTCACACATCGCAGTGCCGCATCAAATTAGGGCGTAAAGCAACTGAATTTCATTCAGAAGAGAGCTATGTGTCTCGTCGGCAACCCGGAGTTGACCCAGAATCTGGATAGCTGGAACACCGCAGACATGAGGCCGATATGTTTCTGTTTTACAGATGCTTTCACGGCAGATGTTCCCGAGATTTGGCCTACCTCATCCTGCCCCTGGTAATGCCTGTCAGACAGTCACGACAGACATCGCTTTACATGAACTCCTTTGTCTGGCGCACTGCATCACTGTGGAACTCACTCCCAGGATATCTGTTTACCCCTAATTACACCCTACAACTATTCAAGAACCATGTCAATCAACATCTTCGCACACACACCGCTCGTTGAGCGCCCTAGGATCTCGCTTTAGTGTGTGTGCCACTGCCATAAAAAATATAAGATTCCTGATATCCTTAAACAAAAATAAAAGTTTCAGTTAGTCTGATTATTTAACCAATGCGTTCATAAAGCGCACTTCTAATATGACATATTTGTGTTAGTTTCCGTTAATTTGGATTAACTTTTGTTAGTTTGGTTAGCTCTGGTTACTTCCTGTTTTGAAAGAAATTTGGGTTACTTCATCAGCTGGGGTTAGTGGCTGCTAGTGCAATTGGCTAGAAGGCTATAGAAAATTCCTCAAAAAGAATATGCAATAATTATTAGATTGCAAACTACTATAATTTAGAAACTACTCAAAATAACCCGATAAATTCTTCCATAATTGAAATTAGGAAAAAATTCGAACGCCGAAAAAATTACTCGGTGTTTCATTTAATGAACACGTCTAACCTCAATTTATTGTTTAATAAGGGTTTAAAAAATTCTAAGGGCCAATACTTGGAACTCCGATTAGTCACTGCTACATTGATCAGTACTATACTCGACGCGCCGAACAGATTCACCAAACACGGAAAACACGGCTACAATAATTCTTCTTATTTTATGATTCCATTGATTCCAAGCATAGGAACTTTCATTAACACACTCTATTTTTATTTTTTGTATTATGGATAAGAAAAATTGAAATGAAAAACAAAACATTGGGTCGATTCAATCATAAAATAAGACGAATTGTTTCCGCAATTGGTGAATCTGTTCGGCGCGTCGAGTATAATATCACAAATCTATTAATGTCATACTAAGAGTGAGAGAGATTCAGAACACTGATTAACTTAACCAGTGTTTAAAGTGCCTAATCGAAGTTCAAAGTAGTGGCCCCTAAAGATAACTACACTGATTTCCTATTAGCTACTGCTGAATACCACACATCTATGAATGTCATACTAACATTGACGCCTTCAAAACACTGATTAATTGAGCGAGCGGTTAATGTAGCTGATCGGAGTTCAAAGTAGTGACTCTAAAAGTTTGCTGTTTCTAAATTTCTCTCTAAACCTCATAATAACCAAGACATTGGGTAAAATATAGATTCTTTTCTTTTGACAACTTTTTCCGATGATTTCATCTTAAATTTAAAAACAATTTAATAATTATTTGTTGTTTAAGGGATTGTCGGTATATGAAACAATTACGCCAGAGATGATTGTTCCATATACGATCAAAGCATTTTTGGTTCAGTTAAATGTTAAAATTAAAAGAAAAAGTCTTGTTGGCCAACGAAATTGATCTTAAAACATCTATCTTAACGATTTTTCATATAAGCGCAAAAAGTTTGATCGTATATGGAACTGCTACCCAGATTATTGATTTACCTCTCAGGATATCTGAAACGAACATTTTTCTCCGTTCCTCAACTGGTCTATATTTATAACTACCACAGCACGACTTCTCAGGCTGATCTGAAATGTAATATCGTCGCTATCTTAATCTGAACTACATTAGAGGAAATGCTAGATATAATATACTTATTTGTGTAGATTGATAGTTCATATGATAACTATAGTCGCAATTTAAAAAAAAAATCATTCGGCGTTTATTTTGCTCTAATTTGTTCTATTTCAGGCGACACAACAGACTCTAAAATTCGACAAGAACAATTTTTTGATTCTGCTCGCATAATTTACCATCACTTTCTGGTTATTTTGGGAATAGAGTTAATAATATGAATTTATAATATGACCAGGGATGTTAAATAACAAAGTAGAATTAAATTATTATATATTTTACCTTGTTCCAGATTGCTATATTCTGACATATCGTCCTCTATCTTAGTTTTTTTAATACTTTTTTTCCTTAATCAGATGAAGTGACACATGAAATTTAGTTGTGATGAATGACAACGGAATGACTTGAGTGTCACCTAATATTTTGTTTGGTAATAATAGAAAAAAGTAAGAAAGACGTGGTGTATAATAATTGGTACATTGCCTGATAAGTAATGCGGTATATTCCAGTAAAAATAAGATTTTACTTGGTCCCAGATAAATCCACACCAGATGCGAAACCTCCCGCCTAACGCGTGAAACAAGAATTCGTTTAAAGCTCCGCCTCCTTGGGATGGCCAGCCATACCAAGAAATAGTCAGGGCAAGCTCTAGTGTAATTCTAAACGCGAGCCACTCGAGTCTTTTGGTTTCGTCCGAGAGCGTTGCGAAAAATACCTTTACAACTTTTATTTTATTTTCGTTAAAAATGCCTCATTATAAGTACCTTTATTTGAATTATTCTACTAGAAGCGGTGGCGAAAAATTAAATTACCCCGCGATCCTGAAAGGTATGTATAAATGTTGTTTAATGCATATTCCAGCACACTTATTTCCAGAATTATTGCATCGTGGGTGACATTCTAAAATCGAGTGAGCACGAAATGCAATTAAATCTGAAAACTGGCAGATACAATGTTATAGTTAAATCATTTTTAAATCCAACTAATGTTATACAGTGTCCGCCAGAATATTGGCCACATAATATGGGAAATTTTTCTATTATTATGATATCGGGACTTTTGTTTTAACCCATCAATTCTGCATGTCTGACAATCTAAAAATGCATTTTAACATTGAAAATGTCTCTGTTTTCCTAGTATAGGGCCTCAAATCGTCAAAAAGTGCATGCTACATTTGCCACATTCATGACGTCATACGCGTGATAGATAGTGTTAGTTTGTTTATTTAAACCTAAATTTGATTACAACATATCGGGATCGGTTCAAATGACTAAAATAAATTGGAACTAACTGAAACTAACCGAAAGTTTATTGAACGACTAACCAAAAGCACCAAAACGGGCTAAAACGTATCGGAACAGGTTACAAAAATGAAATTATGTTAAAACTAATCAAAACGAACTAAATTTTGGCGACTAACCAAAAACATAAAATTTGATTATAACGTGTCGGAATCGGTTCAAATAACTAAAATAAATTGGAACTAACCGAAAGTTGATTGGACCACTAACCAAAACTAACCATAAGCGCCAAAATGGACTAAAACCTCTAATTTGGAACTAACTGAAAGTAACCGAAAGTTGATTGAATGACTAACAAAAACTAACCAAAGGTAACTAAAAGCACAAAAACGGGCTAGAACTTATCAGAACAGATTACAAATGTTAAGTTAAAACTAACCTAAATTAACCGAATTTTGGCGACTAACCAAAACTAACCAAACACATTAAAATTGCTTATAACGTGCCGGAACCGGTTCAAATGACTAAAATATTCTAAAACTAACTGAACTTTACCGAAAATTGATTACAAAAAGCACCAAAATGGGCTAAAACGCATCGAAATAGATTAAAAATATTGAAGTAAGTTCAAAATAACCGAAATTAACCGAATTTTGGTGACTAACCAAAACTAACCAAAAACATTTACTTACTCACTTAAGTGGTCAATGCTTATAACGCCTCGGTACCGGTTCAAATGACTAAAATAAATTAGAACTAACTGAATTTTACCTAAAGTTGATTGAACGACTAACCAAAACTAACCAATAGTAAGTAAAAGCATCAAATCGGGCTAAAACGTATCGAAATAGATTAAAAATGTTAAAAACCAACCCAAATTTACCGAATTTTGTTGACTAAGCAAAAATAATCAAAAACACTAAAACGGTTTATAACGTATAGGAATTATAAAATGATTAAAATAAATTAAAACTAACTAAAATTAACTGACAGTTGATTGAACGACTAACCAAGACTAACCAAAAGCACCAGAAAGAACTAAAACATATCGGAACATATTAAAAATATTAAGGTAAGTTGAAACTAACTCTAATTAACCGAATTTTGGCGACTAACTAAAACTAACCAAAAACGTTTAAATTGGTTATAACGTATCGGAACTTGTTCAATTGACTAAAATACATTGGAACTGGCTGAACGGAATGATGATTGAATGACTGACCAAAAGTAACTATAAGCACCAAAACGGGCTAAAACGTATCGAAATAGATTAAAACTATAGAAGTAAGTTAAAACTAATAGAAATTGATCGAATATTGGTGACTTAACCAAAAACACTAACATTGGGTTTAACGTATCGGAACTGGTTCAAATGACTAAAATAAATTAAAACTAAGTGAAAATTTGCATTTTTATGTGCTTTTGGTTTCTTTTGGTTAGTTTTGGTTAGTCGTTTAGCCAACTTTCGGTTATTTCACTTAGTTTTAGTTATTTGAACCGGCTCCTATACGTTATTACCAATTTTGGTATTTTGGTTAGTTTTCGATTCAATCAACTTTCGGTTATTTTCAGTTAGTTCCAATTTATGTTCGTCATTTGAACCGGTTGCGATACGTTATAACCAGTTTAAATGTTTTTGGTCAATTTAAGTTAGTCGCCAGACTTCGATTATATTCAACTTACTTTAATATTTTTAATCTGTGCCGATACGTTTTAGCCCTTTTTGGTACTTTTGGATAGTTTTGGTTAGTCGTTCAATCAATTTTCGGTTGATTTCAGTTAGTTTTATATTATTTGAGCCGTTTGAACCAGTTCCAATACGTTAAAACCAATTTTATTGTTTTTGGTTAGTTTAGGTTAGTCGCCAATATTCGGTTAATTTGGGTTAGATTTAACTTACTATAATATTTTGAATCTGTTCCGATACATTTTAGCCGTTTTGGTGATTTTATTTGCTTTTGGTAATTATTTAATCAACTTTCGGTTACTTTTAGCTAATTCCAACTTATATTAGTCGTTTGAATCAGTTCCGATATGTTTTAATCAAATTTAATGTTTTTGGTTAGTTTTGGGTAGTCCTTAAAATTTGGCTCGTTTTGGTTAGTTTTAAATTAATTAAATGTTTTCAACCTGTTTTAGACCGTTTTGGTGCTTTTGGTTACTTTTGGCTAGTTTTGGTTAGTCGTTCAATCAACTTTCGGATAGTTTTAGTTAGTTCCAACTTAATTTAGTCATTTTAACCGATTCCGATACCTTATGATCAAATTTAAGTTTAAATAAACAAACTAACACGATCTCTCGCGTATGACGTCATGTGGCAAATGTAGCATGTACTTTTTCACTATTTGAGGCTCTATATTAGGATAACAGAAACATTTTCAATGTTAAAATAACCTTAAATCGGCATACATTAAAACGTATTAAGCGAATTTCTGTAAAAAAGTCACAGCAGCCATAATAACACAAAATTTCCATGACCGCCTGTTGGGAAAAAAGAAAGTGAATGGCTATTGCAAATTTTTATTTTTCCTGAACCAGTCCACCAACAAAACACGTTTTCATTTAATTGGTGCAGACCAACTATTTTAATTTTGAAGAACAATTCTATAATCATACCCAGATTAATTGGTGCAGGCCGCGTATAATCGCCACGTCAAGGTTAAAGTTGGCTGGCGAGGAATTTGCCGATCTTTTGCATCTGGTGTGGATTTATCTGGGACTTGGTAGTAATTCCTGGGAATGCTAGAAATCTTTTTACTCACTTTGTCTTGCATAAGGATTTGAAGTTTGTCTCTTTTTTCTAGTGAGCTTTTTTCGGCTTTTTTTTTTTGTTTTTTCAAGTAATTCAAAAACCGTTCATTCTACAGAAGAAATGATTCTTTGGGTACCATAAGCATAGCCTAAAGAAAACTATAGCTGCGACACTTAAGCGCGGCACCTTTGAGAAGCGAGGACCAACTTTATCACTAGGTAGTGGGGAGGAAATAAATAAATCTAACTTGACTTCAACCCCCCTGCAATCATTAGTGAAGTGAGCCGTACTAACATTTTTTGGACGTTATATACTAAAATTGTTACTCTCCCCTATTATTTTATTTAAACTTTCATCACAAAATATATGATTTATAAAATACTGTTTATTTCGAGTAGAGAATAACCATTTTCTTGATCCAAAAAGCTGCATAAAGAAAGCCGGATATTTATTTAAACATTAGACCTGGAAGAAATAGTTAAAAATGTCTTTTGAAGTGAAATTAAGAATGGCGAATGTAGATTACTTGTAGTAAGTACAGCATTCTTGAATGCTGAATATAACTATAATAGAATATAAGCTCCAAGTTAATCTTTAAATATCAACAAGATCTATACACAACAAGAGTTTTTTTATATGAGATTTTATTTTGCACAAGTAGTTACGGTTTTAGACGAACTTGTGAAGATCTGCAATAATAATTTTGAAAATTTTGATTTATCTAGTTGTTCTCTTCTAAGCTAAAAAAAGATCTTATATAAGTACATAATTTTGTTTTATATAGATTCTTAACAACCTACAATTTTATAAACGTATTATGTACGATTTTGCATATTTTTTCGTAACAGCTTTTTCATTTTATTCGCTAGATAAAAATATTGTCAAGATGGTGAAATGAAAGTAAATTGTTGATCTGGCTATAGTTCACGAACTAGTTTATGCATGAAGTGCACAATTACGCTAAATCGGAGCAACCTGTACCGTGCGTTCAATTTATCTTGATAACATTTTGATTCGCTGTAACTTTTTTGTTTTTAAAGATATCAAGTTAAACAAAAAAGCAAAATGTAGGGTAGCCAAATTTTTTTCTACGTTACATATAAAATAAAACACTAACGATTTTCTGACATATCAGCCTACTTTATATTTTTTAAATGGAACACTCTGTATATTACTACATTTTTGGAATCTCTAGAGAAGTCTAAACACATTTCGTGTATAATATCTTATACCTATCTTTCTTTAGGTGTTTACGAAATATTGACAAATGAAAGTCGTGCATTTTGACATTTTGGTAGGCTTTAAAATCTAAACCGCATGAGAGCAAAGAAAACGGTTTGCATATTTCTGTCTTAGGTTTTCATGAGCTATCAAATGACAGTAACTTTGAATTTAACCCGCGAATAAAATTGACCGGAACTTTTAAACCTCCGGCTAAATTGAAAGCCACTGTCATTCGATAGCTTATGAAAACCTAAGATAGAGATGTGCAAACCGTTTTCTTTGATCTCGTGCGGTTTAGAGCCTGTCAAAATGGCCGACTTTCAACTGTCAATATTTCGTAAACAGCTAAAGATAGGTATAGGATATTATACACGACATGTGTTTTGATTTCACTAGAGAGTTAAAAATGTAGTAATATACAGGGTGTTCTATTTAAAAAATATATAAAGTAGGCTTTTATGTCAGAAAATTATTGGTGTTTGTTTTATATGTAATCTAGAAAAAACTTGGCTACCAACCCTACATTTTGCTTTTTTGTTTACCTTGGTATCTTTAAAACCAAAAAAGGTACAGCGAATCAAAATGATATCAAGGTGCTGATCAAATCTGAAATAATGGATATATGTGGATAACGATCGACTTTTACGAAAAACAACCAGCAAAAACAATGTTTTTGAGACTTACGCCTTTATGGTAGAATATAAACTGTTTATTGTCAAACGAAATGTTTTGCACTTTCTTATCTTCCACATAACCACAACCTGGAAAATACTCCCCACCAAACCGAAAATTTCGTATATCTAGATAATTACTAAATAACTAAGATAAGAAGATGCAAGTCGTTTCGCGCTATGTGTATACATATGAAGGGTACAGGGGAAAAATTATCTAAGCGCCATTTCCATAGAAAACTTTTTTATTATTGACTTCACACAAAATTTTATTCTTGATAAAAGTTGGTGTTTGAAAAAAACTAATTTTGACAATGCTAAATTAAAGATAAGTTATACAGGGTACTCAATAAATACAAAAATGATGGTTAAAAAATCAAAAACTTTGAAATATCGGAAAACCTTCTACAGAAAAATAAATCTCGTATGATAAAAATAAAAGTCAAATACCATTTTTTCCAAAAGTGCACCGCACCGTTGCGGAGAAAATCCATTTCAATTACTGAAAAAAACCGCTTTTTCTTAATTTTGTCCTTATTTTTTTCAGCAACGATGCACTTTTGGAAAAAATGGTATTTGACTTTTATTTTTACCTTAATAGGAGCTTTATTTTTCCTGTAGAAGCTTTTCCGATATTCCTAAGTTTTTGTTTTTTAACCACCATTTTTGTATTTTTTAAGTGCCCTGTAATACTTAGTCTTAATTTAACATTGTCAAAATTAGTTTTTCTCCAAGCACCAACTTTTATCAAGAATAAAATTTTCTGTGAAATAAATAATAAAAGTTTCCTATGGCAATGGCGCTTAGATGGTTTTTCCCCTGTACCCTTCGTATATATTTTATGAATGTTTCCATATTATTAATTTTCGATTATTTTTGGGCACTTTAAATTTTGTAATCTATTATGATACGTTTTAGTCCGTTTTGGTGCTTTTAGTTAGTTTGGGTTAGTTCAATCAGCTTTCGTTTAGTTTTAATTTATTTTAGTTATTTGAACCCGGCTCCGATACATTATAACCAATTTTAATATTTTTGGTTAGTTTTGGTTAGCCGCCAAAACTGGGTCGTTCAATCAACTATCGATTACTTTCGGTTCCGATACGTTATTACCAATTTTAGTGTTTAGGATAGTCGCCAAAATTGAATTGATCTGGGTTAGTTTTAACTTACTTAATATTATTTTTAAGCTATTCCGATACGTTTTAGCCCGTTTTGGTACTTTTAGTTACTTTTGGTTTGTTTTGGTTAGTCGTTCAATAAAATTTTGGTTACTATCAATTTATTTTAGTTATTGAATTAATTCAAGTTAGTCGTCAAAATTCGCTTAATTTTGGTTAGTTTCAACTTACTTTAATAATTTTAATCTGTTACGATATGTTTTAGCCCTTTTGGTGCTTTTAGTTACTTTTGGTTAGTCGTTCAATCGACTCTCTGTTAATTTCAGTTAGTTTTAATTTATTTAGTCATTGGAACCGGTTCCGGTACGTTATAACCAATTTTAATGTATTTGGTTACTTGCCAATATTCGGTTAATTTGGGTTAGTTTTAATTTACTTTAACATTTTTAATCTGTTCCGATACGTTTTAGTCCGTTTTTGTGCTATTAGTTACTTTTGGTTTGTCATTCAATCAACTTTCGGTTACTTTCAGTTAGTTCCAATTTATTTTAGTCATTTGAATCGGTTCCTATACGTTATAAGCAAATTTAATATTTTTGGTTAGTCGCTTAAATTCCTTTCGTTTTGGTTAGTTTTAACTTACTTTAATTTTTGTAACCTATTACGATAGGTACGTTTTAGCCTGTTTTGGAGCTTATGGTTACTTTTGGCTAGCTTTGGTTAGTCGTTCAATTAACTTTCGGTTGGTTTCAGTTAGTTCCAATTTATTTTAGTCATTTGAACCGATTCCGATACCTTATGATCAAATTTAAATTTAAATAAACGAAACTAACTAGCTGCTTAATTCTGCCGTTCTTTTCCCGTTTTAACACATAAACATTAACTTATTTATGTAACATACAAACAATAGTATATTATTTTATATGGAGGAAAAGTAATACTTTTCATGGCGCGCTCGTGTTTAACAGCCGAACGGAGTGAGGCTGGTAATAGAGGGCAAGCCATGAAAAGTAACTTTTCCGCCAAATAAAATATGCTGTTTTTTCTTCAAATGTCGACAAATTAATGCAAAAACTCTCTTTTTAATAGTAATAATAATTATTATTAAAGATAAGTGGGTTCGCAAGGCGGCTTAGACCGGTGCGGTGTCGGTGAATAGGATCAGGTTGTTGCTATAGTAATGTAACATAAAGCTGTCAGTGGACACTGTCAACAATAATTATATTTTTAAAATTGCGTTTTCGATTGCGTTTTAATTCCGTATTGATAAGCAGTTATTGAGTAAGTTCGATTAAATAATAACCAATTTGTTCCTAAATTAGTGATTTTTAGAAATGCAGTCACACATTGAATGATAAATACAAATTTTAGTTTAATAACTCTTGAGTTGTTGACGCTTATTTTGATGTTTGCTTGTATTGCATCTATGTTGCTATCACGATACACATATAACGGTATGCTGATTTCTAGACTCGTTTTTGACTCACCCGCGCATCTACGTCACCCGGGAAAATTTGACGCTGTCATAGTTTATTTAATTAAGTGAATTTTTAGATTTGTTTTGTGTTTATATAATGTTATAGGATTATTTAAATTAACAACTTATAGTATAATTATGCCGAACTGTGCTGTGGCTACTTGTAAGAACAATAATAGGGCCACCAAAGGGAGTAATATTAAATATTTTCGTTTTCCTAAACATGAGTTAGCAAATCAGTGGATTCGAGCTTGTCGAAGAGAAGATGGAATTAACGTAAAAGATGGCGAGTATCTTTAATTATTAAAGCTTTACTTTATTATTTATTATTTTTATTACGTATTTCCACGATTTACATGATTTTTTATGGCAGTGGCGCACACTCTAAAGGGACATCCTATGGCTAGAGATGGATCCTACTTTCACGTACCGTACCGTGATTTTAGCTGCTGCTAATTCGACATTCGGGTGCTGCTGTGCCTTAGTTCCGTTCTTTAAACATTCGTTTTAGATATACCACTATCAAGTCACGGTTCATGCTCCAGCCAGACACTTAAGTGGTTAAAAAATATTTGCCAAAATTTAAATAAGTAAAAAAAATAAAGCAACATGTATTATTGAAGTGTGATTGAAGTGAAACTTCTTAACGCGCGCCGGGAGGAACATTTACACATGATCACATACGATGGTACCAGGGTACTAAAATCGTTAGGTTTCGTAGCGCTGATTGATTTGCGCACCTAATCGCGCCATGTCTTCGCCATGCAATCGTTCTGTTGCAACAGCTCTCGTCGCCGAGTGGTCTAGGTGGTTAGGTTTCGATTCGGCGGCTCTATCGGCGGAGCGGCGCGGCCTGAGTTCGAACCCCGTTGCTTTAATTTTTTTTTTAAGGTTTTATTTTTTTTTTTCATTTGGGCCTTTTCTTTTTGTTAATTGAGTGGTATATTTTAAAAAACGACTTTTTAACGAAATCCGTTACAATATGTATGTGATTTTATTATGATATGTTTGTTAGCTTACAAGCAAAAAATATGGGATTTGCTCTATTACCTTGTCAAGACATTAGCGAAACTTTTATGAAGAATATATTTTTTTCCATTTAGGCCTTCCCTTTTTGTTAATTAGTATTATATTTAAAAAATGGTATATTTAAAAACACTATTTAACCAAATCCGGTACGATATGTAGGGGTCGTCATTTCCTTGACAACTTCTTGATTTTGTCTTGATCTTGTCTTGGTTTCAAGACAAGATCATGACAAGAAATAATCTTCGTTTTTCAAGACAAGACATGAAATTAGTCCTCAAGTCCAAGATTTCTTGGAAAGAAACCAACAAAATCTTGAAATTTCTTGAAAATGTAAAATAAAAAAAAAACTCATTGGTTTTGCTAGTTTATTGAAAAAAAGAAACAAAGCACTGAAACATTTATAATGGAATAATAAAAAAAATTATTATGTAAAAAATAAATTATTTTCAAAGATTTTTGGATATTTTATGGCTTAAGGTATTGGGATCAAAAAGTACTTTGCAAACCGAGTCTACTTCAGTGGAAATGAAATAAATATGTAAAAATGGGCAAAAAATATTTGAAAGGGTTCAGAATATTGACTATTAAATAATGAGGTCAATACAAAGAAAATTAAAATTATACTTTAAGTTTGGTAAAACTATATCTTGTAGGCTAAATTAAGTTGAATATTTTTTTAATGCTTAATGACTTTTTATTTGCATGGGATTTTTATTTATTATTTTTGGATATGTTATGGGCCAAGATATTAGAATCAAAAAGAACTTCTCTCAGCTGATCTACTTCTATGGCGTACAGAATATTTGAATTTACGTAATTTTTTTAAATTAAGAAAAAATTTATTTATGAAGGAATGAATTATAAAATATAGAACAATACTGTCATGACCGCGTGCCCCTCGATTCTACGCATCAAGTACAAACATTACATCAACCAATCTCATCCCGACTTTTTTACTTAGTTCTAAAATGTTGAAATAATACTTCAATACCCTTTTATACATTTAAACTATTTTCTAGAGTAAAACTATGTATAATATATCAATTATAATTAGTAATATAAATATAGAATAAAATGCTTTTATTCTTTAGTTAACACACGTACACGTATAATTAGGAACGTACCTATTATCGAAAATGTCCTTTAAAATCCCCCAAAACTGCGAATATTGCATTTCAAAACATATGTTCTATACACGCTTACATAACAGAATCGTAAGCGTCGTTCCCGGGTGACGTCACACATTTCTGTGTGGAAGGTTCTGCCTGCGCAAGAGCATACCGTTATATGTGTATCGTGGTTGCTATGATAACACTTTTACCTCCGCCGGCGGAAAAGTGAAAAGTAAAGCTCCGGCGGAGGAAAAACGAAATTTCACTGCCGCCTACACAGTCGAGTAATGACGGATTTACTGACGTTTGAAGAAAAAACAATATATACGCATAACGTCTATTTACCCAAACAACGAATCTTTTTCCATTTTAATTCCTATGAAAATTTATTGCACGCCGGCCCAGGTAAGCCCGTATGATTGGCATCGAGTTCCAACTGCGTGGTGTCCTCCCTTCACTGAGCTTCACGGAGAAAATTTGATTCCGTACCCCACTAAACGAGCCGAGTGTCGCGGCTATAGTTTTCTTTAGGCTATGCCATAAGTATAAGTATAAGTATAAAAGATTTCTCTAAAAATAAGCAATATATGAGAGAACACAGCTCATTACAAAAAATGCACGATACTCCTGCATCGTCATCAACAAAAAAAGTGATGTCGAGTCTCGCTATCAGAATCATCAAAATGATCAATTACTCTTAGTGCCACTTTTTGCTATTTCGGGTTTTCACCTCTCTATTTATTTCCCCCATTTTTTTTATGGCAGTGGTACACACACTAAAGGGATATCATATGGCACTCGACGAGCGGTGTGTATGCGAAGATATTGATTGACACGGTTCTTGAATAGTTGTAGCTTTTAATTTGGGTGAAACATATGTTCTGGTAGTGAGTACCACAATGATGCAGTGTGCCAAACAAAGGAGTTCTTGTAAAGTCACGTTCTAGGTACTTCCAGTTTAACGTTTTTGCCGTCTGTCGTGACTGTCAGGCAAAGGGAGGGTTTCGGCCTATATCCACCTTAGGGAAAGTGTTGGATCGAGTGCTGAACGAGAGGTTGGAAATTTGGTGTGAGAGAGATCTAAAGTTCAGTGAGAGTCAGTTTGAGTTCAGGGGAGGAAGAGATACGATTGAGGCGATTGAAAGTGTGTTACGAGCGATGAGGGAAGCAAGGGAGAGTGGTTTGCATAGTATGATTGTTACCCTGGACCTGAAGAAAGCGTTTAATTTGGCATGGCCGGCAACGATTGATAGGGAAATGGAGAGAATGGAAATGCCGAAGCGAATGAGGGACGTATGGTGGAGTTTTCTGATGGACAGAAAGGTGATGAGTAGAACATCGTAAAGGCAACCGGGGAGAGGATGTCCACAAGGTCCAGCCTGGGGCCGACCCTGTGTGTAGTATGCATGAAAGGGTGGCTGAGAAGGATGTCTGACTTAGAGAGAGAGTCAGTACGTGAAATAGAGAGGTAATGAGAGAGAACATGGATGAAGTGTAAGGAGTGGGAGAGAGAGTTTTGCAGCGTACAATGAGGAAAAGACCGAGGTTATGTTTGTTGAAGGAGAAGGGAAAATCATCGAGCCGGTTTTCAGAATGGATGAGAAAAGGTTTGGGTTAGTTTGGGAATATGTGGATTTCCTGGCTTTGCGGATTGACAGTAAGCTCAATTTTATTGAGCATGCGAAGATGGTGAGGATGAAAGCGGGTGAATTGGCTATGAAAATGTGTGCGTTAGCGAGGAATGAACATGGAGTGAATAAGGATAAAGCGAGAATGATTTACGATATGGTGGTAAGTCCAGCGATTTTGTATGGAAGTGAGGTGTGGCGCATAAGAGGGAATGATTCAAGGGTTAAATAGAAGTTGGATGCGACTCAACGTATGTTTGGATTGATTGTGGCTAGACCGTATCGGACAGTGGCGAGTGAAGGGCTTCAGGTTATGAACGGGATGACACCTCTGGATATAGAGGTGAGGGTCAGGTATGAATTTAGGGAGCGAATGAGAAACGAGAATGGAGTGAGGGAAAGAGAACGAGAATATCCGCCAGAGAGACTGAGTAGGATGAGTGAGGGAGATTGGTGTGGAAGAGGCGAAAGTGTATGTGGATATGAGTGAGAAAGAGGGCGTAACAGTGTGTGGTTATGGGCCAGGGCTGATGGAGCTAAAAAGATAGGAAATGGGAGGATTAGAAATGGTGTTGGGGGAGTACAGGGAGAGTTCTTGGGAATATAACATATGCTGGACAGGATAAGAATGGAAAAGGGGGCAGGAAAATTTAGGAGATATACTGACTCTAAGATGGTGGTGAGAATGTTGTACAACTACAAAACTCGGCATAAGTGGGTGAAAATGAGAGATTAGGGATGAATGGGTTCAGAGTAAATGTGGAAAGGATGAGTAGAACGCAAGGAGGTATGAAAGTGGCAGACAGGGAGGCTGGGAGAGGCAGGACGCAGGGAAGGGAAATTGGGACGCTGAAGGAAAAAAATTAGGCCTTAAACCAATTAAGAAGATGAGGAAAGCGGCAGCAATAAATAGATGGCAGGAAAGGTGGGATTTGAATGCGAAAGGGAGAGATTTGTATGAGGTATGTAAGGAAGTTGGGTGCGAGGGGATAGATTTGAGTTTTAAGGAAAGCCAGCTGGTAACGGGTCACGGAAATATGGGGGAGTACCTCTGACGCTTTAAGCTACGGGATACGAATGAGATGTGTGAATGTGGTATAGAGAGAGAGGACCGGGTGCATGTGAGGTTTGAGAGAAATGGTGGATGAAAGAAGCAGATTGAATGGGGAGGCGAAAATTTGGGGTAATATTAGCTTAAGGAAGGGAGGAAAAGTTTTGAAGGACGATGTTGAGGTGGTAAACGAATGGGGAGCTGTACTGATAAGAAATACGGAAATGTGACCCATACACTCATGTACTATATTGCATATATTAGGAAATAGGCAACAATGTAAGAGAACTGTAGGGTTGATGAGGTGGTGGGTAGATTTAAGTTAAGCTGAGGTATATATGTGATGAAATTGCGGGGTTGTGAGGTGGTGGGTACAATAAGTCTAGGATAAGTACTACGTGTTGTTGAATTGGATTTGTGGTGGTGGGTTAGTATAAGCTAGGTTAAGAATGAAATGTATTAGCATAAGTTTGATTATTGGGAATAAATGATGGGAAAAAAGGTCTTCTTCCCCGCTATCGGCGTCCGTACCTGCCCTGTGGCCTTCGAATCGCAGGACAGGTGCGGGCCCTGGGTGAAGCGGAGTTGGTAGGACGTTTCCTAGAGAGTGGTTTCTTTGGATAGTGGGTGGAAATAGTGGCCAATACCGAAAGGTGGGAGGCGTAACTGTTCATGTAATGTCGAGACTGTCAGACAGGCGTTGCTGGGGGGCGGGATTATGCGGGCCAAATCCTGGGAACATCTGCCGTGAAAGTATCTGTAAAACAAGGATATCTCGGCCACATGTCTGCGGTGTTCCAGACTATTCACCTCCCAGATAGTTCTCTTCTGAATGGAATCGAGCAGCTGGGTGTGCTTAGTTGCGGCACCCCAGATGTGTGAGCAATATTCTAAGCACGACCTTATTTGTGATTTATAGAGCAGGAGCAGCTGCTGCGGTGTATATAGTTTATTGTTGCGAAATAGCGAACCAAGCCTCTGCGAGCCTGATTTTGCGATGTCAGCAACGTGATCATGCCAGAACTTATTGTTATTTTCCGATTGATGAGGATGAAGGAATGGTCGATCCTGCCGTAATGATATCAGGGCGCTCTGTATTGGCTTTTTTGGTAAACGTGAACGAATTTCTATCGCCCCAAGTTCGAAATTTTACCAGATCTTGATTAATTGCTTTAATCTGCTCCTGCCTGCGGTGATAAGCCTCAGCCGCTGGTAAAGGTTTTCCTGATCTAAATTGGAACACAAGGGTACTGCCATCTGTAAAACTGTACATAGGATTATTGGTTTCGGTCATCATGTCAATAATATAGATGAAGAACAGAGTTGGCGAAACTATTGCGCCCTGAGACACTCCCTCATTAATGTCCATCAGCTGCAACATGCCGAGCTGAAGAGGTCGAAGGACGGCAGTTTGTTGAGCGATCCGTCATGCCAAACTCTGTCGAATGCCTTCGAAATATTCATCGTAATCGCCCGAGATTCTCCGTATTTCTAATTGCCCTACTCCATATATAAGTGACATAGGCCAATATATCTCCTGTCGATCTCTCTTTGCGGAAGACGTATTGATTATTGCTAATTATTCTGTTGGTCTCGAGGTACTTGAGTAGTTGCTGATTGACTCACGTTCCATGACTTTGGAGTTAATTGGAAGCAAGACAATTGGGCGATAGATAGCGAAAAAGTAGATGTTAGTTCGTTGGTGCAGTTCTTTAGCACGATGGGAGGTATTTTATCCGGTCCTGATGCCTTTTGCGTTTATAGCTCTTTGAGGATTTTACGAATATCCCGGTGCTGAAACTCAAATTCTGCCATGGTAGTGTTGATGTTGGATAAGGTGGGGAGGGCCATGCCTTGGGGGACGTTTAATGTAGACTGTGATAAAAACATTTCGGCGAGCTTGTTTGCTTCTTCCTTAGCAGTAGTAGCCATGACGCCGCGTTCATCTGTCAAAAATGGGTGAGACGTGTTTGTAAAGTTATTACTTGCTGCCTTTGCTGCCGACTACAAATTCCTGAAGCCACTGGAGCATTGGAAGAATTTATTCCTGCTCCTTTAATTGTGTTTGTCCTTAGTTTTGATGATCACACGCTTGTATTCATTTCTTGCTTCGGCAAAATAATTGCGACATTCAGCGGTCTGATTTTGGTACAAGTACTTGTAGGCTTGCTGTGGCCTGCCTTCGGCTCTTTCGCATCTTCTGTCGAACCAGGGCCAGGGCTTTCCTTTGACGATAACTTGATGGAATTTGGGATGTATGCTTCAATTCCTGAGGCGATTACTTGCATAATCTCTTCGCAACAGACTGACGGCCCGTCAGTGCTAAAGCAGACATCGAGCAAGGAAAGTCTAGGTAGAACTCTCTTAGATCCTCACATTTTACCTAATTGTAATGCCAGATTTTATTGTAATATTCGGAGTAGCTGTTAGAACTATGGGCCCTTGGCTTTTACGTGTTCCTTTTCTATTTTCTGTTTTGCTTTTGGTAGTGGCATTATTTCTTCCAGTGATACGTTGTAATGACATTCTTCAATACTCCATTTATCTGTGTTTTGACCGAGACTAAAACTATTTGGAGGGACGATGGTGGATTTTGTTCGAGTGCATCATTCTTTCATAAAGCTGAATTCTTGGTATCTGCTTGTGGAATCTTTCCTTGAGGAGTTTTACCCCAGATTGGGGATCACCGAGTTTATCCACTTCACAATGACCAGCGTGACTAACCTTAGCAGGAGAAAATATCCAGTCGGTAAAAATATAGAACAAAGACCCCGTCATCCAACAAGAGCCTTGATACAGCTGCAGGGTACCGATGGGATCATCATATCTCAGCTCTGCTGTGACATATTTTCTGGCAAATGTTATAGCTGGTGGAAAGAAAGACCCAGTTGCGTTCACGCAGCTTACTGCAGTTTCTTTTCGGTACCGACACAACTGCCACCTTACGTCACCTCTTGTCAGATGCGATTTCGGCTAAAGAAAAGCAGATAATGTGTCACTTCCATTTTCCTAGTTATAAATGTGTTGCATCCAAGCCAGAAATTAAGGAGAACCATCAGTAGACAGTCAACCAGCACTGATTCCGTTCCTACAGTTTAGTAGATATATTTTGTAATGCACTCTATATAGTAAATATAAAGTAACAAAAAAAAATGCTGTCGCCAATGTATAAACCGCTATCGGAATCCGGTCGCCTAAAACAATCAGGTAATTAATATTGTAATGCATCGGCTTAATATCATCATCATTAAACCAAAGAAAATTCACTCGGTGGTTCCAAATTAAAATGGCATGATTAAACAAAATGCTAATTGAAGACAATATAGTCTGGCCATACATATGCATGAGGAACCAAAACTTAATCCATCATCAGACGGAGTCAGCGTCAAAAGTCACGAAGTAGGCGGCGAAATGACTAGCGATCTGTCCATGAGATGTTTTCATTATGAGCTCCATGACTTGTCAAATCAGGCCAGACCTTCATAAATCATTGTTTCATGCCATGATTAAAACAGCTAAATTGTTTTATTAATATCATCGTGCATTCACTTGTTTATCTTTGTATCGGTATCTGATAAATATCTATTATTTTTGAGCGTACCTCAAGCATTAAAACAAAACTGTTTTATATATCGGTTTTGTTTTTAGAACGCAATAATTATAAAACTGAAACAGATGTAATAGGCTTGCGCTAGTGGTAGGTACTTTTAGGGCCTAGTGCGTAAACTACTTACATGCTACTTATCAATAACTATTCAAAGGAATAGATTATTTTACAATATTGTGAACTACTAAAATGCACAAACTACTAATTAAATATAACCCTGTTCTAAGTTTGGGTTATAAAATGTGCTGATCGTTGTACGTTTAAGGTATATGATTGCTTGCGTTGATGGTTCCAAGTTCAATTTCAAACTTAGGACAGGGTTATATTATATATTTTTGTTTCTCACCTAAACCAGCGTCTTGCCGCACACAGATGCGTGAGATCGTTACCTCCAACCTTATTCCCTACCCAAATCTGAGTTTCGCGGCATACATGTGCATGAACTAGGGGGTCACCCACCTACAGTAGTAAAAGTCGAATCTACGATAATTTTGTCAAAGTTCTGGGAAAGATAATTTTCAAGGTATAGTCTTCAAGTAGTTAGTAAACTCTTAAGACAAAGCTAACCATAAATAAAACACAACAATACTCTTAAGAAAATCGTATTATAAAACAGTGACCAAAGACCTATAAACAATTCAACAATATACCTCAATCGAAAGAACATGCGCACTTTAGTTTAGTTCCTTAATATTTAAGGAAGTAATTCTTGGACCCATTTTAAGAAAAAACTTCAATGAGCCTATGTCCTAAGATAGAGGGTGGTAAAGTTTTCAAAGAAAAATCCATTTTATATAATAACTGTGATACTATTGCAGATATCTTAATGAAACTTGGTACACATCTTCTATGCACCAAAATGCATTTTCTGATGTACAAACAAATTGATTATTTTCACCAGTGGCATCCGTACAGGTTTTGCATTGAATATTTTTGGAGAAAAAAATGTTACGCCACTGCTTTTTTTAAAGTAAAAGTAATTTTAAAATGACCATTAATTTCTATGCAAATTTGATCTCTTGCTTAATGATTTTCCTACTGTAAAATTAGTTAATTATTTCTCAATTAATTAAAAATTGATATTAAATGAAGTCAATAACTTTAAAAAAGAAAAAAATCCACCCAACAGTTACTGCATCAGATTTTTAGCGATTTGAAGTAAAAAGATTTAAATTTTTTTATGCGAAAACCATGCGTTGGAAGAAAGAACATCTAGAGATCAAATTTGCTCAGAAATAAATGAAAATTTCATATGGCCTACCATTTTTTTCTCTAAAAATATTCAATGCAAAACCCGTACGGTCGTCACTGAGAAAAATAATAAAATTGTTTGAACATTAGAAAATGCATCTTGATGCATCGAAGACATGCACCAAATATCATAAAGTTATCTACTATAGTATGATAGTTATTATACAAAATAGATTTTTTCTGACAATTTTACCATCCAAACTAAGTTAGGACGTTTAGGACATCCCTTCGTATGAAGTTTTTTTTCCTAAAATAGGCCGAGAAATCACCCTCTTAAATATTAGCATGTCATTAAGGAACACCCTGTAGTGTAGGTACTCATTAAGTTCCTGATCAATAGACACGGTTATTGTTTTCCCATTAAGCATCTGACCAATAGACGTTGTTATTGTTTTTATTGTGATTTTTGTATCATCTCTTCTCACCTGACGTAGATCGATCCCGAATCTGAACTATATAACCTGCACGCTAACCAAGGCGTGGTATCACGGCATACAGGTCGTAACAGTAAAAGCACTACAAACATTCTAACTGTTATAATTTAGAAAACGTAAGAGATATAATATATTATAGTCATATAAGGCCGCTTCGGTCCCGCCCCATGGTGTAAACAGCACAAGTGCTAGTTTAGTGACCCCAACGAAAATAATAATGAAAAAAAATAAAATTATGATAATTATTTTCAAAAAAATTCGTACATGGATTACATATTTTTGCCCACAGAATAATTCAAAAATATTTTTTATACATTTGGTATAATTTGTAATGTTCTATCGATTTCCAATTTCCGATTTTTTAATTTATACATGTTTCTCGGTTGCCTGCAGAGTAATTAAAAAAGAATTGTTACACGTTTGGTATACTTTGTAATGAGAAAGGACCAAAAGACATATGCGGCAACTATAGTACAATAGCTCTTATTTCACATGCTAGCAAAGATAATACGCCTTTGGTACAAAACGATTATTGCCTACTGCCCAGCCGTAAGTGATACTTTTACTCGCATTTGAAGGCGTAAAACGTTACCTTTAGGTTGAATTGAATCTTGAAGCCTCAGGGCGTAATACACTTCAGTCTTGAAACTTTATAAATATTTTTTTTTTCAGTTTTGTATATTATGCTGGCCATGCAACAGGTATCATTTACACCTATGATTATGGCATATAGTCTTAGTATCACTGCATTTTGTTCGACTGAGTCTAAAGACCAAAAATGTTACCGCTAGGGCGTATTATTTGGTTTGAAAGCACTAGGGCGTAAAGTATTTAAAATACAAAACGTCTATTGACTAATACATTGTTCGGGTTACCAGGCAATAATCTCATTCTGAACAATTTAATGCGAAATATTGATTTCTTTAACTTTCTTGAGTGTTTCTATTTTATGTTCGATGGCATACAATAACTCAAGATTGAAAACGAAAAATACCATAATCGATTTAGGCATTGTTAAAAGAAAATAGTGTTACTGCTTAATACCGGTGGTACAAAAATATTTGAATCCATTGGAGTAAAGTCAATGTTTAATCCTGGGGTATAATCCGCGTAAACCTTGTACAGGGTGGCTCGAATTCGTGTCTATGTATGGGGAACTCGAAAACCGTAAGAGATACAGTGTCGGTCAAATTAAGGCAAAATTGCGACTTTAGGTGCCTAACAATATGCCCTTTAGAAAGTTTCAAAATTCCGAGTATTTCCGGAGATATCCGGAAAAAAACCGAAATTTTTAAAAATAGTTTTATTTTTTTCCTGTGCTTATTTAAAAACGGATTTCAAATTGAATTGCACTTTTGCATTGCCACTTTTTCCGCTCTATCCAATGATGTTATCCAGTTTAAAATCCGACGTTTCGTCTTCAAGGGATCATCATCAACTTTCTTTTTTTAAATGCGAACTTAAATTTTTTTTATCGTTTTTCAGATGGTATTGGCGATATTAATATGATATGTGTTTTTATTTTTTTTTAATATCTTTTTTTTATTTTAATTTTTTTTATTTATATATTTTGCTTTGGCGCAATTTTAAATATTTTAGGGTAGGCACTTTTGAAATTTTTATATTCTTTAAAAACATTTTATTTTGGTTTTTATATAAAGTGGAAAATTGGAGCCCGTATTAAAAATAAAAATAGTAAAATTATTTTTTACTAGAATATGACCATGAACTATTACTCAAACAAGTTGCTTAGTGCAAAGATGAAATATTTTCAACTTTTAACCAATTAAATTTTTTTTAATAGAGAACATAAACAATTTATATTCATTCTGCGTGAACTATAGGCCTATTGGAATTTTGCATATAAACAATAAAAAAAATTATAATTTATAGGCAAAATTCCAATAGGTGTGCTTTTCCATCAAAGTACCTATAGTATCACGTAGTATGATTATAAATTGTTCATGTTCTCTATTAAATAAATTTTTTAATTGGTTAAAAGTTGAAAATATTTTATCTTTGCACTAAGCAACTTGTTTAGGTAATAGTTCATGGCCATATTCTCGTAAAAAATAATTTTATCATTTTTTATTTTTAATAAGGGCTCTAATTTTCAACTTAATACAAAAAACAAAATAAAATATTTTTATAGAATATAAAAATTTCAAAAGTACCTACCTTAAATTATTTAAAATTACGCCAAAGCAAAATATTTAATTTAAAAAAAAATAAAAATAAAAAAAATAAAAATATATACTCATATTAATAACGCCAATACCATCTGAAAAACGATATAAAAAATTAAAGTTCGTATTTAAAAAAAGAAAGTTGATGATGATGCCTTGAAGACGAAACGTCGGATTTCAAACTGAATACCGTCATTGGATAGAGCGGAAAAAGTGGCAATGCAAAAGTGCAATTGAATTTGAGATCCGTTTTTAAATAAGCCCAGGGAAAAAAATAAAACGATTTTTCAAAATTACGGCTTTTTCCGGATATCTCCGGAAATACTCGGAATTTTGTAACTTTCTAAACGGCGTATTGTTAGGCACCTAAATGCGCAATTTTGCCTTAATTTGACCGACACTGTATCTCTTACGGTTTTCGAGTTCCCCATACATAGACACGAAAACGAGCCACCCTGTCCTTGTATAACAATATTTCACACCAGGGCAGAAAATAACATTTATATAATCATGAAGGTTTAAATATTCCTTAGTTTTTGCAAAGCAAAACTTTCCTTCACTCAATATAGCTATCAAATGTTAGAACTATATCAATTCACCCAGTGCTTTAACTTAATTTCACCCTTTTCCAGAAAATCCCTTTAGGGTCTGACACATAAAAGGATTTTAGCGTTTATTTGGACAACAATATTCCCCTCTGGTAGTCGCGCTCGATAGTTACCCTTTGACGAAATGTTTTCACAGGGGACTTTTATAACCGCCAAACCTGATAATGAGTTGTATTAGGCCACTTGAGGTGGCTAACTGGACAGAACAGTTTCCCGCTTTTATGAAATCGTGTGAAACAACAACAAATATGCGAAAAGGGCCTGTGTCAACTTAGTGGAGTAGTTAAATAGCTGAAGTACCACTATTAATATCTCGTTCAGTATTAGACGACGATATTTAAAGTGTAAGTTAATTGCACTTTTCTATAGTTTTAGCCATATACTTTAAATACTTTAATAATCGTATTTACTCCTAGTACAGTATATAGTCGATGATAAAGACCTTTGTGTTATAGCGTTACGGCCAACCCATTACTAATACATACTACAAAACTGAAAAAATAAAACGGGATTTAGGGAGATTTAACTTCAAACTATATCTATAGGTACACTTATCTTCTCCATGCCAGAGGTTTACACGTGTATCTATATATACAGGGTTTTTCAGAAAATTGATCTTCACGTTTGAGAGATCCATCATAAGTTAAGTAGATACTTGAAAAGGAGCCATCTACAGATTTCAGTCATTACAAATTACAATCATATTATCGGCTAAGCTATAGTGAGTACTTTTGAACTGTAACACACTAACCAAAATATCCGAAAATCAATTAACTAACCGATATTGCATATATTTTGATTATTAACGGGAAAGTGATATTTTTGAAATTTGACTTGTACTGTAGGACTTCTGATATAGTCTTGGTCATGATATTTTCGGGATTTTTATTTATCAGAAATGTCATTGTCACAATTTTCAGTGTCGAGATTTCTAGGTACGGATTCTAATATTGTCGTGCTTTTGATATTGTCAGGATTTCGATTTGTCGGAATTTTGAATATCAGAATTTTTACTTATCGCTATGTCGACTCGACACTTCAGGATTTATGATTGATGTTGTCTGGAGCCAAATTGTCGGAATTGTCGCGCGCGACTTTGGATGTCAAAATTCTGACTTTGTCGATATTTCTATAATATAGATGCACTTTTGATGTTGTTACTATCTGTGATAGATATTATCAATACCCATATTATCCGAAGTCCGATGGCTGAGATTTTGACAGTCGTGCTTTTGATATTGTTAGCATATGTCAGCGGTGTGTTGGAATTTTTCATCAGAATTTTGATTTATCGATATCTCGACACTTACTGTCGTGATTCATGATTGATGTCGGGAACCAAATTGGCGGAATTCTATTGTCGCGATTTTGATATTTTCAGAATTTCTTTTTGTCGGAATTCTGATAATCGCGCTTGCGATATTGTCAGGATTTCGATATGTCGCGATTTTAAATAATAGAATTCTGATTTGTCGATATTCCGATAATTATAGGGGTGCGTTTGAAATTGTCAGGATGTATGATAGGTATTATCAGGATCCAGATTGCTGGAAGTCCGATGGCTGAGATTTTGACAGTCGTGCTTTAGATATTATCAGGATATCGATTTGTTGAAATTTAAAGTATCAGAATTTTGATGTATCGATATCTCGACACTTACCGTCGTGCTTGTCAGGATTCATGACTCATGTTGTCGGAAACCAAATTGGCCGAATTTTCTTTGTCGAGATTTTGATATTGTCAGAATTTCTTTTTGTCAGAATTCTGATAATCGCGCTAATGATATATTCAGGATTTCTCTATGTCAAGATTGTAAATGTTAGAATTCTGATTTGTCGTTTATCTGATAATTATAGACGTGCTTTTGAATTTGTCACTATCTATGAGAGATATTATCAAAATCAAGTTTTTCGGAAGTATGATGGCTGAGGTTTTGACAGTAATGCTTTTGATATTATCAGGATATCGATTTGTTGGAATTTTGAGTATCAAAATTTTGATTTATCGTATAACATTAACCCTTTTCACCTTTTATTTCTGAATTTTAAAACTGCTGTTTTGATTGAAATTATTTGTATAAGTAAAAGTAAGAGTTAAACGTTCCTTGAGTTACCCTGTCGCTGCTCAGATATGTCTTATGCGGTGGCACTAGGGGTGTGAGTTCGAATTCTGAAAATTCAATTAAATGTGGGCGCCAGATCTAGAGTAGACCGAAAGATAAGAAAAGATAAGATAAATTGTCAGATTACATTATCCATATTAAGACACTAATGAAAGGAAAGTAAACGCAAGAAATAAAAGATATGCTTTCCCTCAAAAATTTTAATAATAATCTTTGACTCTACTGAGTATCTTTTCAAAATCACATCCTAATTCCAACCACCAATTACGCTTGGTATAGGTAAGATAGAATAAGCAATACTCAACAATATTGATTCTAGATTACAATATAATGAGATCGTAGTATATGAAATTTTCTTTACGACCCTAATTAAAATTAATGATTCTGATAAGCGAATAGCCCATAAGTTACGATCAGCTCATTAATAAGTCAAAATATTTCAATACATAATCCCATAGTAATCTCGAGTATGTAATTATAATCAAAATGTTTTACCAATTAACAATCTGTATACCTAGGTAAGATAAAATAAGCAGTACTTAAGAAGAACTTCAATCACATATTTTATTTAGAAAATATGTCTAATTAGGAGATAATTTAAGAGAAATTTAATTTATATTAAATTTAGGGCTTACCCTTGAAAAATTTAAATATAGCCGAATAATATCACTACTTGTTCTGTAGTAACTAGAGTAAAGATAAGTAAGAAACAATAGTTTACAAAAATTTACAAATGGAAATTTCCGAGATTAATATTGAGTATGTACATGAGTATTCAATCTCTATAATACATAGTGGGTACTCACTAAAGATAATTATTTTGATTGATCAGATCAAAATCCAAGTACGAGGCTTAAAGTTAAAAATAGATAATCTCGTTTTGAGATACAGTAGATTAATTTACAATTAGATAAATGTACAAAATTTGATTGATAAGATCAAAATCCAAGTTACAAGGCTTAAAGTTAAATATATATAATCTCGTGTTGAGATTACGGTAAGATAACTGTACAATAAGGTAAATATACAAGATAAATCAAAGGTAAGATAAAGGTAAGATATAGATACGGTAAAGATACTTAGAATTAAATTTTGAAATGTTGGTTTTTCAGTTTTAAAAATATGAAATGATGAGGAATTGTGCAAACATTTCTAAAAGGTAAAAAGGATCACTTATCTTATTCCAGACGAGAATGCCCAGGGCTCCAAAACGCTTCTTCAGCAAAGTGGTTTCATAACCACGGAGTCATCCCGACCATGTAATTTCCACTTTCCAACCAACAATTACATTGCTACCCACCAGGCTACGATTGGAATGGAACGCGTCTGTGAATCTCCTGATCCTCTCCTATAGTCTCCTCATTTGCCCATATGAATTGAAATTTAGTACTCGAACCAGTTCAAAGTTAGGATCCCATCAGAGTTGAAGTTACAATTAGAGTAAAGTTACGTAGGTAGAATCAAGATTAAATTTCAAGGTAGAATTAAGATTAAACTTCAAGGTAGAATTAAGATTAAACTTCAAGGTAGAATTAAGATTCTGATGTTCGGCTCTCCTTCAGTGTCGGCTAATCCATACTAAAATGCCATTGGAGTCAAAAATTATTATATCCAGCCTAGCTGCTATCAATTTCCAGGGAAATTAACACATTCTTGACGCCGTTGTCACCGCACACCCTTAGGCCTGAAGGTCTATTCGAAAAGGGCTTTCTGCTTCAGCAACAATCGGTTTTATTCACCAAAACTCATAAAAACTAACTTCCGCAGGATGACACGAGAACAACCTACAAAACCCGAGTCGATACGAGGTCAATTCAAATACCACCAACTAAGTAATCACGAATTCACTTCCTAATTAGAAAATTCCGCGAAGAACTCAATCAAACCTCATTCACAAAACATTCTGAATTATGTAACTGTCAAAACAAAGCACGTAGTCATGTCACAAACTAAAGAAAGGCTGTAAAATTAACAGATGCATTGTTGGTTGCCTATCTACATCGCCAACTTTTCATATTAAATTGAAGATTCCGGCAATCATATTTGGGATTACAAAAACTGTATGCCTGCAGTCCAGTGGCATAGACAAATCAATTACATTAAAATAATTCCAATGGTGTGCTAGATTATATCGAAGTTTGTGAATGTAAGAATATAAATGAATTGTTTTTGGATATTTAACCGCGAATTGCTACAGAAAATTCATAATTACTGACATTGGAACGAGCATATCCAAATGATTGTTACAATCGATATCGCGACACTTATTATCGCTCTTTTCATATTGTCAGGATTTATAATTGATATTGTCAGAAGTGAAGTTATCGATATTTCGCTTGTCCGAATCTTGATATTGGCAGAATTTCTTTTTGTCGGAATTCTGATAATTGCGCTTGCGATATTATCAGGATTTTGATTTGCCGCAATTTGGACTACCGGAATTTTGAAAGTCGGAATTTTGATTTGTCGATTTTACGATAATTATAAGTACATGTACTTTTGACATTGTTACTATCTCTGATATATATTATCAAGATCCAGATTATCGGAAGACCGATGACTGAGTTTTTAACAGTCGTGCTTTTGATATTGTCAGGATATTGACTTGTTGGAATTTTGATTATCATAATTTTGATTTATCGATATCCCGACACTTACTGTCGTGCTTCTCATATTGTCAGGATTCATGACTCATAGGATTTTGATATCGTCATAATTTCTTTTTGTCGAAATTTTGATAATCGCGCTTGCGATATTGGCAGCATTTCGATATGTCGCGATTTTAAATGCTAATATCCTAATTTGTCGATATTCTGATAATTATAGCTGTGCTCTTGATATTGCCAGGATCTATGATAGGTATTATCAGGATCCAGATTGTCGGAAGTCCGATGGCTGAAATTTTAACAGTAGTGCATTTGATATTATCACGATATCAATTTGTTGGAATTTTTATTATCAGAATTTTGATTTATCGATATCCCGACACTTATTGTCGCGCTTTACATATCGGCAGGATTTATAATTGATGTTGTCGGAAGTCAAATTATCGAAATTTCGCTTGTCCGGATTTTAATATTGACAGAGTTTATTTTTGTCGGAATTCCCAGAATTGCGCTTGTGATATTGTCAGGATTTCGTTTGCCGCAATTTTGACTACCGGAATTTTGAAAGACGGAATTTTGATTTGTCGATTTTACGATAATTATAGATGTACTTTTGACATTGTTACTATCTATGATAGATATTATCAAGATTATCGGAAGTCCGACGGCTGAGATTATAATAGTCGTGCTTTTGATATTGTCAGGATACCGATTTGTTGGAATTTTGACATCAGAATTTTGGTGTATCGATATACTGACACTTACTGCCGTGCTTTTGATATTGTCAGGATTCATGATTCATGTTGTCGGGAACCAAATTGCCTGAATTTCGATTGTCGGGATTTTGATATTGTCAGAATTTCTTTTTGTCGGAGTTCTGATAATCGCGCTTGCGATATTGTCAGGATATTGATATGTCGTAAATGTTAGAATTCTGATTTGCCGATATTCTGATAATTGTAGAGGTGCTTTTGATATTGTCAGGATCTATGATAGGTATTATCAGGATCCAGATTGCCGGAAGTCCGATGGCTGAGATTTTGACAGTCGTGCTTTTGATGTTATCAAGATATCGATTTGTTGAAATTTTGAGTATCAGAATTTCGATTTATCGATATCCTGACACTTATTGTCGCGCTTTTCATATCGTCAGGATTTATAATTGATGTTGTCGGAAGTCAAATTATCGAAATTTCGCTTGTCCGGATTTCATTATTGGCAGAATTTCTTTTTGTCGAAATTATCATAATCGCGCTTGTGATATTGTCAGGATTTCGATTTGCTGCAATTTTGACTACCGGAATTTTGAGTCGTAATTTTGATTTGTCCATTTTACGATAATTATAAGTAGATGTACTTTTGACCCTGTTACTATCTATGATAGATATTATCAAGATCCACATTATCGGAAGTCCGATATTCTGATAATCGCGCTTGCGATATTGTAAGGATTTCGATATGTCGCAATTTTGAATACCGGAATTTTGAATGTCAGAATTTTGATTTGTCGATATTCGGCTGTGCTTTTGATATCTATGATAGATATTCTCAGGATCCAGATTGTCGGAAGTCCGATGGCTGAGATTTTGACAATAGTGCTTTTGATATTATCGGGATATCGATTTGTTGGAATTTTGAGTAACAGAATTTTGATTTATCGATATCCTAACACTTATTGTCGCGCTTTTCATATGGTCAGGATTTATAATTATTATTGATGTTGTCGGGAGCCAAACTATCGGTATTTTGCTTATCAGAACTTTGATATTGTCAGAATTTCTTATCGTCGAAATTCTGATAATCCCGCTTGTGCTATTATTAGATTTTCGATTTATCGCAATTTTGACTACCGGAATTTTTAATGTCAGAATTTTGACTTGTCGATATTGCGATGTTGACAGGATGCATATTTCTGAATATTATGATACACCCGTGTTTTTTTCTGTGAGAATTTTGACTTGTCGGGATTCTGATAGTCGTATCTTTAATATTGTCAAAATATTGACACTTATTGTCATGTTTTTCATATTGTCAGGATTTATGATTAATGCTGTCGGAAGCCAGATTATCGAAATTTCGCTTGTCCGAATTTTGATATTGGCAGAATTTCTTTTTGTCGGAATTACAATAATCGCGCTTGTCAGGATTTCGATATGTCGCAGAATTTGACTGTCGGTATTTTGAATGTCAGAATTTTGATTTGTCGATATTCCGATAATTATAGACGTGCTTTTGATATTGTAAGGATAAATTAAAACGTGTTTCAAAAATTCTGGGATTTAATAGACAGCAAACCACGTTTTAGCACTAAAAAATATCAACAATTAAATGTTGATTAAAATGGCCTAGATGCACTATTTATGTCCAGCAGTTTATTTGATATACTTACCTACCACCAGATTTCATATAAATAATGAGGCAATAAAAATACATAACCGAATATGCAGTGACATACGTAACAAATAAATTCAGCTGAAATAATATATGACAGCTGACGAGATGTGATACTAGAGGGACGAGTTATTTTTGTTCAATATGGCCATTATTGGTCCAGCTAGATGCAGAATCCTTTATGCAAGCAAGTGCTTATTATTCATAAGTCCTTGAAACTAGTCGTGTTGGTCAGCATTTAATAAATGGCTCAAAGGGTATGAATTTCGACACCTCATTTCTATTTCTAAGTGGGCTTTGTAGTTATTTTACTGAAAATACAGGTTTATTAAAAAGATATTCTTGTATCGGTACCGACAAAGCACAAAAACTACTAATTTTCTACCTATGTGTCAAGTCTTACTCGTATTTGTGATATTGTCAAATAGTGTTTCTTGTGAGAATTCTTATCCAATATAGTTAATTACATACAGTTGAACTTTGGATTATGAATTTTATTTTTTGTAAATATTTCAGTTAGAACATATGACGGGCAAAAATCACCGCTCCCACGATGCTAATTTTCATAGGATAAAAAGAAGAAAAAAAAAAGGAAGACGTGAATATTCTGAAGGACAAATGTGGCCTTGCTAAAATCGATAAAAATTGAGTTAATATCTAAATCGTATCATCCTGAACGCTCTTAGACTTATTAAATAAGCAGCAGGCCGGCAAAAGATATGACCAATAATACACCATCACAAATTATCGTATCCTGTCCACCATTCAAACCGTCAAACACCACCCACACAGAACAGTTAGTTGTCAGATAATTGTATCAATGTGGGTCGGTCAAAATCGCTTGCAAATGGATCCAAAATAGGAACACGTCGTTTACAGCGCTTTAAATGACGTTTAATTTAATTCTTTACCGTCGGCCGTCCCCAGTTTCGATCCCCTCTGATTGGTTCATCCTGTTAAATAACATTGATGTCCTGTGTTATTGCGTTATTGTTTTGATTTCTGCCGGTGGCAATGCTTTAGAAATTAGAAACTCTTTATAATTTCAAGAAATAGATTTAAACAAGTAATTATATCACCTTGATTTTAATAAAACTCTTGTAGTAATATTGAGCGGCCATGAAGGCTTGTAATTTGCGTTTTAATACAACACTTATCTATGGAAATAATACTATAATGCCTTGATATTAGAACTTTGTAGTACAATTAAGCAGAGTAGAAGAAAAGTAGTAAATGCGTGGAAGAGAAGTAATCATTTTTCCACATCACTATATTACAATAATGCTTAAGCATATATTTCAGCATGATTTTACTACAAATTTGCAATACAATTTTGGTGCGAAAGAACGATCTTAGAATACAAGGTCTAGTACTTTTTATTTTACATTGTAATGCTTAATCATACATATCAATTTGATTTTAATGTAACTTTGAGAAGACTTAGAAGATGTAATATCTTGGAACAGAAGTAGTAATATATTTTCAACTGCCCGATGAGGAATCATAATAATATACTTCTTTAGCATATTAATTTTATTACAACTTTGTAGTGAAATAAAGCGGAAGCAAGATTTGTAATACCTTGAAGTGGAAGTTCTAGTAAACTTTCCACTTCGCTGTGAGTAATAAAACTATGATGCTAGAATATATATTTCAACTTAATTTTATTACAACTTTATAGTAAAATAAGGGCTTGTAGTGAAGCAAATTTGTAGTGAAATAAAGCGTAATCAAGGTTTGTAGTACCTTGCAGTGGAAGTTCTAGTAAACTTTCCACTTCTATGAGTAATAAAAGCTTAATGCTAAAATATATATTTCAACTTGATTTTATTACAACAATAAGGATGAAAAAATATTTTTAGTCCTTTGGAATAAACTTTGTAGGAAGCTTTTTACTTCGTCAGTAGTAATAGTACTATAACGAATAATAATAGTGTAGTGCTTTAGCATATATTGCATACACAAGTCATACATCAAATATATTGTATTACAACTTCGTAGTAAAATGTAGGTGAAAGAAGTCTTGTAACAACTTTGAATATGAGTGGTAGGAAATTTTTGACAACATTATGGGTAAAAACATTTCTCTAACATATTTTGCATTTAATTCAATTTTTATTACAACTTTAGAGTTGGGAGTAAATTATTTGTAATACTTCGAAATAAGAGTTGTAGTAAATATTCTATCTAACTATGGGTTCCGTAGCAAATTTAATCACTTCATTTTAAGAAATAATGCTTCAATGTTTTAACAAATATTTCAATTTCATTTTATTAATATCTTGTAGTAAATTATGATGCAAAGCGGTTAATATTACTTTGAAATATATGAATGTAGTATACCTTTAACTTTTTAATGAGTAATAAAACCTGATAAAACTATAATGCTATAGCATATATTATTATATCAGCTTGATTTTATTACAACTTTGCAGTAAAATTTACTATAGCTAATATATATTTTTACTTGATTTTATTACAACTTTGTAGTAAAATTTAGTGAGATATAAGGTTTTAATAAATTCTATAAAGGTTGTAGTAAATTTTTCATTTTATCAGGGGTGATAATGCCATAATATCTCAGGTTATTTTTCAACATAATTTTATAAAAACTTTTTAGTAAGTTAAAAAGAAGGCTTGTAACGTTAGAATAATCATTCTAATACATTTTTGTTTTTGCCAATTGATTTTGCTATAATTTTATAAAAAGGCACGGAATAAACTTAAAATTCGTTATGGTAATAATAATATAATTATTAATATTAATACTATAAAGAGTAATAACACTGTGCCTAATGTTCTGGCGTAAAAATATTTAAATATATATTTTATTACAGTTAAGTAACAGTGAACAGAATTGTATAATTGCCTTGCATATATCTAAGAACACTAACTGCTTTAGCATATATTTCAATTTCATTGTTTAGGAACTTTGTTGGAAAATAGAGCGGAAATTAAGTTGTTTGTAATGTTTTGAAATACAAGTTGTAACAAATTTTCTACTTCACTAAACTTTAGAGTTTATTTAAACATGATTTTATCATATCCTTCTAATAAAATTTGGCGGAAAAGTAAACCTGTAATATCTTTGAATAAAAGTAGTAGCAAAATTTAAATTTCCCTGTAGACACTTATACTTCAAATCTACAGCATATATTTTAACCTCATTTTATTACAAGTTGGTTATGAAATATAGTGAGATTTTATTACCACTTTGTAGTAAAATTTAGTGAGATATAAGGTTTGAGTACATTCTAATACAAGTTGTAGTAAATTTTCTATTTCGCTATGGGTACTAATATTATAATGCCTCAGTATATTTTTCAACATAATTTTATTATAACTTTTTATTAAAATAAAACAAAAATAAGGTTTAAAATACTACCGAATAAACATCGTAATAGATTTTGGTCCCTACCATGAGTAATAATACTATAATAGGAAATAATGCTATAATTATTAATATTAATACTATAAAGTGAAATAACACTTTGTTTAATGCTTTGGCTTAAAAATATTTAAAATGTGTTTTATTGCAACTAAGTAGAATTTAACGGAATACAAGATTTGTTGTCGTCTTGAATAAAACTAAGAATAATATATTGCTTTAGCACATATTTCATTTTGCTTTTATTGCACCTTTGTAGTAAAATACAGTGGAAATTAGGTTTGTAATGCTTTGAAATACAAGTGGTATTAAATTTTCTATTTCACCCTAGATCATAATAATATATTACTTTAGGAGATATTTAAACATGATTTCATTATATCCTTGTAACAAAATTTAGCGGAAAAGAAAATCTGTAATACCTTGGAATAAAAGTTGTAGTAAATTTTTAATTTCACTATCGGCAATAATAGTATAATTATCTAGCGTATATTTTAGCTCAATTTTATTACAATTTTGTTATCAAATATAATTGGATTTTATTACCACTGTGTAGTAAAATTTAATAAGATATAAGGTTTGAATACATTCCAATACAAGTTTTATTAAATTTGCCATTTCACTATGGGTAATAATATTATAATACCTTAGTATATTTTTCAACCTAAATTAATTATAACTTTTTATTAAAATAAAGCAAAAAGAAGGTTTCTAATACTACCGAATAAACATTGTAATACATTTTGGCTTCTACCATGGGTAATAATACTATGAGAGGAAATAATGCTATAATTATTAATATTAATACTATAAAGAGTAATAGCACTTTATCTAATGCTTTAGCATAAAAATATTTAAAATGTGTTTTTTTACAAATAAGCACAATTTAATGGAATAGAAGATTTGCAATCGTCTTACATATGACTAAGAATACAATATTGCTTTAGCATATACTTCAATGTGATTTTATTGCAACTTTGTAGTAAAATACAGCGGGAATTAGGATTGTACTATTTTGAAATACAAGCTATTACATTTTCTACGTTACTAAGATAATAATAATATAATAATTTAGGATATGTTTAAACATTATTTTATTATATCCTTGTAATAAAATTTAGCGGAAAAGAAAATCTGTAATACCTTAGAACAAAGGTTGTAGTAATACTATAATTCTGTGGCATATATATTACCTTTATTACAATTTTGTTATGAAATATAGCGAGAAGAAGATTTGTAATAGTACTTGTAGTAAATCTGCCACTACGCTATGGACAATAATACCATGATGCTTTAGCATATATTTAAAATTGATGTTTTAGCGAGGAAGAAGGTTTATAGTATCTTACAATACAGGCAATAAAACCTTTTGACTTCACCCTAGGCAATATCGACATCATGCATTAACATATATTTTAACCTAATTTTGTTACATGTTGTAGTATATTTTATAATTCACTATAGATATAGGACATATTTTGATTTGCTTTTGTTTGAGCAAAAAGAAAGTTTAACGGAAAAAAGAAGGTTTGTACTTATCACTTCGCTATGGGCTAGAATAATATATCGCTTATTTTACTACTATGTTATCGTAATAATACCTACATATAGGTTAATGAAATCGCATAGGAGAGTTTACTTGAATACAGCACCATGTTAAATAACTTGGGGATTATGTTCTGTTAAAGCAAAACTTTTCTACAAGATTATAGGAAGCAATACCAAAGCCATTCGGATATTGAAAAAACAAAAGCCAAGTTATTAAATGCAATATCTCTGCTCTTTTAACCAATATTAAATTAATTCCAAATAATGTTACTTTCATCTTTTGTAATGTTCGACACGTGGCCACTGAAACTTTTAAATTACCCTAATTGTATTTATTGAGCGCTCTGTGTTGTATTTCATATTTAAGTCTTTCTATTGATTCCCGATTTGTTAGAAATGTTCGAAAGGATTTTTATTAAAATGAGTGCCCAGTCACATCATTATTCAAGCAAACCCCGTTGTACAAACATGAATAAATTAAACGTCATAATCTATAGCTACATAGCAAAGGGGATTGGCAGAATTCGACTTATCATATTCAGTCATGTTATTCGATATTGAATCATTTGACATTCAGCCATCTGATATTTGATTTTTATTTTAGGAAGACAAAGATTTACAGCACAATAACAACACATATCATTTGTTCGTATTGAACTTTACGTGATAAAAAAATTACCCATCCATCATGATTGGAATACATTCATGGACTACGTTTGAATTCATTTTTTTTAATAATATGTATTTGATATTCAGTACCGGTTGGTTTCATTTGGAGTTAATTAGTTGTTGGCTGGACTTATACAGGGTATTTCAAAGTAGTGCTGGGCTCGTTAGTATATTATGTGAACCAACGTTATTTAAAGATCATACCCTAAAGGATGTTTTGAGTGAGACCTTCTGTATTACAAAATTCCCGTTTCGCGCATGTCTAAAATATACACTAACTTAAATTAACCGAAACTACTGGAACTAACGCAAATCCGTCTAATGGTTTCGTTTTGTTTAACGTATTGTACCTAAACTTCTCGTTAGAATAGAGAACGGCAGGTTAACTATCCAAAATGGTTCATCTTGATTCTTGATTGCCCTTTCTGTAGCATGGCCGCTCTCCTAACGTGACCCTTAATGAACTTGTTTAATGGAATATCATCCTACAACTTATGTAA
>MU184083.1:29215-155714 GCA_016904865.1 Pissodes strobi | reverse complement strand
AATCCGTAAAGCTAAGATATCACAGGGATCAATGGAAAGGTCACTCCTGGGGATAGAGTACCCAGCGATGTCATAAGACAAAGAACATGAGTAAGTTATCTAGTCGATGTAATAACACGACTAAAGTAGAATTGGGTTTGCCACGTTGCGAGAATGGTGGATAATAGATGCATAAAACAGATTTTGGAATGGAAACCAAGACAGGATGCCTTTAGGAATGGAGGTAGATCTCCTATAAGGTGGACCAATGATTTGAAGCAGATAGCTAGAAACTGGATCCAGCTCAAGATCGTTACAGGTGGAAGAACATCAGTGGACGGAATAGGCTGAATGATGATGATGATGTATTTATCTCCAGGCAGCCATGTTACAAAAAGCGAAACAAAAGGTCAATGTTTCTTGGTGTTTTGATTCTATATTATATGTAGGACAATACGTAATAAATGAATATTATTTTACAAGTAAACACAAATGATATCCATGTATCACTCCAATATTGTAGATTTATGTTCTTCTATCATCATAGGGGGGGTCTGATACAGGGATGCCCTGGAATGGGCATACAGCTAACTGAAGGAAGACATAACACT
This sequence comes from Pissodes strobi, assembly GCA_016904865.1. NCBI lineage: Eukaryota > Metazoa > Arthropoda > Insecta > Coleoptera > Curculionidae > Pissodes > Pissodes strobi. Next base: position 155,124 of record MU184083.1, on the reverse strand, counting down.
ATATACCTTTCACTTTGCAGATAATCAGGTGGTTATTGCGCATGATAATGAAGATCTCGAGTTTATGACTCGACAAATATTCAAACACTACGAGGCATGGGGCTTATCAGTATATAAAACGAGACCATATCTTCGAGTTGGGGGAGTTAAAATGGAGGTTTTCGCATTTGATCAACAAGAGACCATAGATGCTTGTAATGAATATACCTACCTAGGGACAAAAATTGATGAAAAAGGAGGAACAGAAAAAGAAATTAAACATCGAATTATGAAGGGAAAACAAGTAATCGGCTGTCTAAACTTCATTCTTTGGTCCAAATGCATATCCCGCGAACCAAAACACCTCCTGTAGTATACAGTGTTCTTGAGCCTAACTCTATATGGATGCGAAACATAGCGGATAAACAAAGCCCTGGAACGTCGGCTATTAGCACTAGAAAGGGATTACTGGCTAGAACAAATTAGGAATGAACACATAAGAGAAATAATGAGCGTGCCATCAACCATTTTGGGGGAAATACAGAAACGATAAATAAGATGGTATGGACCCCTCGAAAGAATGGTCGAAGAATATATTCCCAGCTGAATAATGATATAGGTGCCAACGGAAAGAGAAAAAAGAGGTAGAGCAAAAAAACTTGGATGGGAGGAATAGAGCGAGCAATGTCTGCGCACGATTTACTACCGGGGCACTGGGAAGACCGAAGAGGCTGGAAATCTAACCCAAACCTGGGCTCTTTAAACCTTCCGCTACTGGCGCTTATATTTCAGACACTCTTACTGGAAGCGGACTGTGAATCAGCATACTAAAATATCCAATGTTGGTTAGATTTTTTCTGCATATTATAATAAAAAAGCAAAAAGCTTACAAATAGTTTTTATTTGGTTAGTTCAGAACAAAAACTATACTTAAATAGGGTTTTTAAACATAAATTTGACACAAATTTAAATCAAAAATTTTGTGATGATATATTTGGAACTCATCGCTCATAACAATCTGAACAAACACAAGTTAGATGTCCTAAACCATAAACTTGTTACATAATCGACCGTTGAGCAGTTTCATTCCTATCACATTAGTGGCATTGTCCTCTCATATTCATCGGCTCCGGATCAGTAAAATTCCGGCTTAATTGAACATCGGGAAGTGGGTGAAACAAACTTCAGACTCTCCCTCCTAAATAGTCTCCTAGATCAGCCTAATCACGTCATAGTATCTAATTTTCATACAACTTATATGGGCCAAACAAAATTTAGCTCCTCTCCTAAATACGCCACTGGATCACGCCTTCAAACGTGAGGCAAACGGAAAATCAATACCTAAGTAAATTTACAACTTTTCAAAATGTGATGTGTTACTGGCCGCGGACTGTCACTTCGCACATGCACCTAATTTCCAAACGATTAATACAACGCACACCACGCCCTACATTGACGTCTTTCACTTCGTGTATAAGGAATACCGAGAAGGGTAGGACCGGCAGAAATGAGAGTCAGTGGCAAATTGGTAAAATGAGAACTTGCGGACTACCAGTCCGCACGCCAGTAGTGGAAGGTTAAAATGATATGCACGATTAATCTAGTAATGCCTAATCCCAATCAAATTTAACAAATTCCCCTATGTCGATTAAGCCCAACATATGCCAAAACACTAACCATGCTTTTTTCAGTGCGTCCATTTCTGCGCCTTTGGTTGACAGGTAATTTAACATCGCCATTTTCTCGTAGCCGTTTAGCCAATCTTGTAAAGGTTCTTTTATTATATCGTCTCTCTTCAGGATGCATATACAGTAAGAGCACCAGTGCTAGCTTCTCGAAGGCCCGCCATAGGGCGACTGTAATATAAATGTCCATATGTAACTGCCTTTCATGTGTTTGGTTAGCTTTTGTTGGTTGCGCCCTCGCTTTGCTTGCTCCATAGGCGCAATCAACAAAAACTAATCTAACAAACAAATTTTGTGTGTGCTTAAGACCACACAATAGAAGTGAAAACTTCAACAACATCATTTGTCAGAATTCGCTCCGAGCCTTCGTTGCAGAGATACGAGCGAGAAACGGTTTTTCCCCCAAAATTCCCCCTTAAATTAGAGCCCCGATCCCCCCGTATGGTCTAAGGTGGCCCTTCATGGGGCGCACCTACTATAAAAATTTCGACCCCGTACCTCTTCCCGTTCTCTCGAAATTAATTATATAAATTTTTCCTTCTCCCCCCTCCCCTGGCCAAACAGGGGGGAGGGGGGGCACGAGGTCCCGATTTCGTCCAGGATCTTCTTTTTATCCCGGCTACATCCCCTGAAATTTCAGCGCCCTCTACCTATACGGGAACATGCCAGGCAGTAACAAGCGGGGCAAGGCAGTAATAATTATAACAAGCGCATCAACCATTTTGTCCAGTAAAAGGAGCGTTATGTGACGGCATAGTCTCACTCAAAATATTTCTGAGCGCGCCTAAATAAGGTTTCACTTCCAACATGGAAAAATTATCGACTGTTTGAGAGATAATCACAGCATTATGCCTTCGAGAGTTCGTTGCGCCCCCTAGCGGACGACTTACAAACTTGAAAAATATTCCTAGCGATTTTCTATGTCCTGTTTTAATAAGAAAAAGTTACCTCTAAGACTAGTAGTTCCTGAGATATAGCCTGAGTCCTTTCTTACTTGAACATGGACACCCGGTACTTCCTAATTTCCAAATCAAACCTCAATGTACACAGGTGTAATTCAACTAGCCTCTTAAAACAAAAACAGTTTTAAAAGCGGAACTGAATACGTTGTTATAAGCTAATCCGAACATGCCTTTAGTTATCAAACGTTATAATGACATTCGCTTCAGTCAATGAAGTATAATGGCAAAACCAAATGCATTCTTGGTTGTATTTTTTATTTATGTTATCGAAATATATTAACTGCGAGTCGACAGCTGAATTAGAACTATTAACTATTCCTCCCGGGGGCAATGACACTCAAGTTCGGATACTTCGCGGATTTCCTTGTTCAACTGAAGAGTATCCCTTTATGGTACTGTTATTAGGAAAAGTTGACACTGAGGGTTGGAACAGAATATGTGGTGGATCCCTGCTCAATGAATTCTGGGTCATAACAGCGGCTCATTGCGTTAGTGATGACGAAGCAGATTATGCTATAATAGCAGCTGTTAATCATTTCGACAAGAGCCCTTACATTGTAGAAGTAAAAAAAGTGTTTATTCATCCATTGTTCGACACTGAAGATTTTTTCCATGATGTTGCTTTGCTGATGTTGGAAAGTCCTCTGAAAAAAACAGAACATGTCAGCTACGTGAAACTTCCTCCTTCTATGAGAGGTAAAGCTAATGAACCAGATCCACCTTGCCTCAATGGTTTAATTATTGGATGGGGTAAGACCGAAACTGACATACCGGATGTAGAGGACATGCAATGTGCCATAGTACCAATGCTGCCCATTGGGCGTTGCCAAGGGATGTATCGCGGATATCATGGTTTGATTGTAAGTCGAGAGCAACTATGTACCTTATCTACGGAGGGCATCGATGCATGTCAAGGCGATTCTGGTGGTCCACTCTTGTGTGATTCCGTTCAAGTGGGTATTATATCTTGGGGAATCGATTGCGGAAAACCAACAAACCCTGGAGTATACCTTCGAGTTGACATGTATATGAAGTTTATAGTAGATACTATGAAGTATAGCAGTGCTAATACGTACGGTTCTAGCTTTAGTTCATATGTAGTTAGTTTCGGATTATGGCTTCTAATGTAACACTATTGTAATAAACCATTTCATTTTATTTTGGATTTCTAAATTTTAAAAAACGTTAGTGGTGGAAATACGTGTACCCAAAAACTACTTTAGTCATATGGGAAGCTATTTTTGATCTAGACACGGTGTTACTTCCTGCAATTTATATTTAATGAGACTGACTCAAATGGTGGCGACATGACGTGACAATTTTGAATCAGCATCGTTTAAATCCACATACCTTCTTTATCTCTAGAAGAAGAGAATAAAATAATTATTAATAGTAATCATTTCAATTTTGTAGCTGTGAAAAAATCTGAATATTTCCATTAGTTCGATTCGGCGAAATTTGGTGACTTTAAATATGGAATCCACGCTAAGACCTGGTCGATTTATTGTTAATTATGCTGAGGGATTTGAAGATCCCCAAGCTAACGGTAGCTAAAGTAAGGTGCGGTTAATTTTAATTAGTTTGAATTAGCTTGTATTACTTTCGATTAGCTTGCATTAGCCAGCTTTATGCGCCTTGAAAAATAATTAAAATAAAAATGTTGACTTGTCGCAGTAAAACATTATTTCTCGCTGTTCAGGAAGGAAAAACTAAAACAAAATAAAAAAAACTATGTGCTTCACCTTTATAAGGACACGACTGAAGTGAAACTTCTGAAAGAGATATTAGGATTTTAAAGTTTTTTCTCCTCAACTTTTGCCACCGATTTCAACAGTTTTTAAATTTTCTTTGCTTTTTTAAATTTTTTCTTTTTTCACAAAGCAATTCTATTATTGCCATTTCCGACCTCGTAGCTCAACTCCTTCGCTATTTTTATTTTTTTTTTCATTTCGTTTTATAATACTCTTATTAACTTTTTTGCGTTTTTTAAATTTTATCCAATTTTTATGAAAATGTTTAGGTATAGATGGTATAATTCCCCCCCCCCCCCCCCCCATTCTACGTCCAGGATCCTCATTTTAACCCGGCTACATGTCCTAAAATTTTTAGCCTTCTAGCTACATGCTTCATCAAACGGTTTCATTTCATTTTGATTTTTTCGGACTTATCCTCGCTAAAGAAGTTTCACTTCAATAATTGTAAATATAACATTTAAAACTTCGCCACCTCACTGTTGAGTGGATTGAGTAACTTAATAAGTGAGGCGCCGGTCCCAAGCCTGGGTAAAGGAGGAAGGTCCACAGGTCAGGCTAGCACCGTACCCGTGGTTAAAAAAAGCAATACAGCTCACAGAACCACAAGCCAGCCTCGAAACTCAATTGATGAAATAATGACGACAAAGGCGAGAAAACGGACAAAGATTTGGAAACGAAATAAACTCAGAATAGTCACCTGACACATCATATCCTCTCATCATATCCATCAGAAAAGAACTAAAAGACAATAACATAGAAATATTCGCTATCAGCGAAACGAAGAAGGAAGGAAAAGGAAAATGCGCAATTGACATAAACATCTTGATATACAGTAGAGTACCACGAGAACAGGGAGCACGCTCAGGAGTGGGGATACTGACAGACCGAAAGTACAAACAACAAATAGAGAGTGAATACTACAGTTAACAATAAGCAGTAACCATGGGAAAATGCACTTCATAAGAGTTTATGCACCAGACATAAGTAAAGAGAGAGATTTAATAAAGAATTGCAAGCAGTAGTGGACAAAATAAAAACACGAGATAAAATCGTTATTATGGGGGACCTAAATGCAAGAATAGGAAATGAACCACTGGATGGCATAATGCAGAGATTTATCAAAGATACCATAAACGAAAATGGAGATCTACTGAAAATATTCTGCGAAAACAACAACATGAGAATTAACAACACTTTCTTCGAACATGACTGAAGTACAAATACACATGGCAAAATACAAGAGGACAACAGTCGGCATTAGACTATATTATCACAAACAGAGAGGTCGTACCTCAAACAGTATTAGACGTAAGAACTCTAAATGGCGCCAACTCTGGAAGTGATCATAAGATGGTACTTTGCAAAATGAGATTGAACATACCGAAATCCACAAAACCAATTAGCAAATTTAATGTCGAATCATTAGAAGATGACAGCACAAAACATGTCGTATGAAGACCGATTAAATGAAAAAATATGGCCAAGACCAGTGAATACTGAAGATAGCATAGACCACCAATGCAAAGCAATAAAAAATAACATACTAGATGCTGTCATGGAAGCAATAGGAAAGCGACAAGTAAATGTCAATACAATCAACAGAACGCCGTGGTTTACGCCGGAAGTGAAAGAACTAGCTAAACGAAAAAAAATGCATACATCAAATAAACACAAAAACAAACGCCTGAAAACTGGAACAACTGTCGAAGACAACGAAACGAGGCACGAGGCGAAAATAAGGTCACTAAGAGAAAACTATTGGGAAAAGTTCACAAAAGATGACAAGAGACTTGTATGAAAGCCAGCGAAGAATATGAGGAATGCTAAGAAGAAATAAGCTGCTAGAAGTGAAAGATATCATACGAATCAATAAGATAGGAATCTATACAAGAAGGAGGAAGACAAGGAACAGATACAAATCGAATATGAAGAAGACAACGACATAGAATTAACAAATGACATGATAAAAACACCTTAAAATCCCTTAAAAATTGAAAAAGCCCCGGACCAGACGAGATCACTAACGAGATGCTTAAATAGGGAGGGAAAAAATTACAAAATGAAATATTAACCTTATTTAAAAATATCATAGAAAAACGGAAAATACCAAATGAATGGAAGAATAGTATAACAATATCCATTTTTAAAAAAGGACCGAAAACTCTGCCAGAAAACTATCGTGGAATAACCCTACTTGATAGCGTTCTTAAAGCGCTCACAAAGACTTATGGTAGAAATCACCAAACCATAAGGATAAGAGACGAGCAACAAGGCTTCCGAAAAACAGATCCACTATTGATGCAATATTCATTGTCAAACAAATATCCGAAAAATCCCTAGAATTCAATAAACCTGCGTACATGTGCTTCGTCGATATGATCAAAGCTTTTGGCAGAGTGCGCTTAAAAGATGTCCTAGAAATAATGAGAACAAACGGGCTAAACCATATGCTACTTAATATAATATACGATAATAACACCCAATGCAGATCAAAAATCAGAGTAGAACATATCACAAAGGAAGATATACATGTAAACACAGGAAATAGACAGGAAGATTCACTCAGCCCCTTCATATTTAATTTGATAATGGATTGAATAATAGAAAATCTGCCCAGAGCAGCTGGATACAAAATGTGAAATACTTTCTTTCATGCTGTATGCTATGCTGACGACGCGGTTCTTAATGCAGATTCCGAAGATAATCTCCAAAGGTTACTCCATTCTTTTAACACCAAAGCAAAAGAACTAAATATGCTCATCAACACCGAGAAGTAACATCAAAGGAACCGATAAGATGTAAGTTGGAAATCGACTCCAAAATCCTCGAACAGGTAAACCATTTCAAATATTTGGGAGCAGTCATGGAAATTTACTTCTCGAAATAAGGTAGCAAACAATCAAAGCGGCTCGAATTTCGGGATGTTTGAGAGGAATTGTTTGGAGGAACAAATAAGTCAATACGGGAAGCAAAGTCAAGATATACAAAACGGCAGTAAGACCTATCATAACATACGCAGCAGAAACAAGACCAGATACAACCAGAACTCTACAAATGATGAGAACGGTTGAAATGAAGGCAAAATAATATACGACAGAATACGAAATGAAGACATCAGACTACAATGCGGGATACAGGACATAGGAAGGTGGGTGAGACAGAGACGAAGATTCTGGAAAAAGATATAAAAAGAATGGAGGACAGCAGCCTCGTCAAAAACGCAAAAATAAATAATCCAGTAGGAAAGAGATCACAGGGAAGACCACCAAAACGTTGGACAGAATGCTGGACTTCGTCTTCCGGGGAGGACGTTTTGGCAAAGAACAGGCAGTAGCCTACTAATATGTATCCATATTAAAAAGTAGTAGAAGAAGAAGAAGAGGAAGAAGAAGAAGAAGAAGAAGAAGAAGAAGAAGAAGAAGAAGAAGAAGAAGAAGGAGAAGAAAAGACATTTAAAAGATTTTTAATGAAGTTTTTACTGCGTTTTCAAGAGTAATTAATGACATTCAACATAAAATAAAATATCATTCAAAAGTCTATTGCGGCTTCGTTGATGGCTGTGTATTCAATTGACGAAATTTGTGAATACATCTTGGTGCAAACCCGGCTAAATTTCATTAATATTACTTTGGATTTTTTTTCTTAATTGTTGAATCGTCTTTGGGTGGTTCTTGCAAACCTTTAAAAAAACGTAAAAAGAAGTCTAAAGGGGCCAAATCGCAAACTTCTTGGTGGCCAGTTTTCATTTCCAAATCTAGAGATAGCACAACCTGGGAACTTTCATTGCAATATCGCTCTTATTCCACGAGCGGTATGGCAAGTCTCACCATCCTGTTGAAACCACATTTGATTCCTACCAAGAAAAGTTTGTCAGCATGCTGGTAAATGATCCCTTCCAATCACATAACACATCAAAATGTAATTTTTCAGGATGCATCGGAACTTTTTGTACGGCACGTGAATTTTCGTATTGTTTGTCCCCCATATCCGAAATTTCTCTTTATTGACGTAGCCCTTAAGGTGGAAGTGATCACTAAATATCGATTTTATTAAGAAATGAAACAACTTCGTTCTGTTCCAATATCCAGTTGGCGAGGTTTCTGCGCTATCGATGATCGGCTTGCTTCAGCTCTTGTACCGACTGTATTTTATGTATGGTCAAGGTTTGTTGGAGAGTGCTGATTTTCAACATGAAAAAAATATCATTCAAATGTTTATTGTGGCTTCGTTGCTAGGTATGTATTTGTTTGATGACGAAATTTTCGAATACCTCTTGAAGCAAAGGCGGCTGAATTTCCTTGCTGATACCTTGGGGTTTGTCCCCTAGGTAGTTTTTGCAAAACTGATTTAATAGGAAAACATAAAAAGAGGTCTAAAGGAGCTAAATCGCAACTTCGTCGTGATCAGTTTTGATCTTCAAATTGAAAGATGGCAACCTGCGACCTTTCATTGCAAATATCGCTATTATTTCGCGAGCGGTGTGGCAAGTTGCATGTCCATTCCATCGGCAAGTTTGCCAGCAAGCTGCTGTAGCAATCATCATTAACAGTCACGGAATCACCTTCATTATTTTGGAAAAATCCGGCCCATTGATCCCCATATAACGATACTCACACAGCACACCAAACTGTCACTTTTTCAGGATGCATCGGAACCTCTTGTATGACACGTGGATTTTGTGTCTCTAGATTTGAGAATTCTGTTTATTGACGAAGCCATTGAGCTAAAGATGGATTTTATTCTGACATAAATCAGCTTCTTTTTGTTTCAATATCCAGTTGACGAAATTACCTACGATGTCGATGATCGGCTTGCTGCAGCTCTTCTATCGACTGTATTTTGTAGGCATGAATATTTTTTGTCAAGATTCGTTGGAGGGTGCTTGGATGCTCTTCAATACTGGCACTTACGGCGGCTATATTCCCAAAAAACTGCCGCAAGGAGATCGTATTCATTGAGTAGATGCTTGTAAAGAATTTGTGAAAGCACCAGCTTACTTGTGGTTTTCTGATAGTGCCAGCGAGCTTCAATAAAATGCAATGCATTCCCCAAGAAATGATTCTCTTTTTCTCTCTTCGTCTTTTCTAGAGTAGGCATTCAAATCGTAAGTGTACAGTTTTTGAGTTGCACCGGACCCGTAACTTTATTTCCCGTTTTATTAGATTGAGTGGAAGGTATTGCTTGAGGCTACTGCGCCCTTTGGTTTGAATCATGGTATGAAAAGTGCTCTCGTCCTTACCTGAGAAAAAGTAGGCTTTAAGCAAAAAAGCACCTCTTCTACATAATAAATGCTGTATGCAACATTAGGCTTTTGAGGAAAATTGAAATATAATTTAGTTAACAGTTGAAATCGGTTCCTCGATATTGCGTGTCTGATTTCTGTATTATAAAGAGAAGGGTTAGTAGACCAGTAGTGACGCTGAGCGGGTATGATATATTAGGACAATGCCAGGAAACAGCCATGTACAAAAACAATTTCATGTTGGTTTATGGAACCATATAGATTTTCTTTTCCTTCTTATAAAATATTCAATGGTTCATTTGTTTTTCCGCAATCCAGAGGAAGAAGCTTTTGGAAAATAGCTTGAAAACAGCTTCGAGTTCATATGACGATCGTTCACAGTAATTGTGGACTGTCATTCTACCGGAATGCATTATCTGAGTACAAAGTTGGATTTTGCTATCGTCCACTTGTCCATATTTAGTTCAAGGAGCAAAGTTGCAAGAGTTACTACTTATTCTTGATTCTTCCGATTTTCGTTTCTTTCTTTTCTGTTCTTCTTTTCCTAGATAATTATTATATAATTAATAGGTGATCCAGAAAACTCAACACTCTAGATAATTATATATGCTGTCTGCGCAAATGGCTCATCCGTCTCGTCCTCAAAATCAGAAAATTATTTTGCTAAATCCAATAATTGAACCTAAGATAACGGTTTTCTACTGAAAAGAATACAAAGCAGTACATGATACCGCCAGCACCATTGGAATATACCCTAGCAATAAATAAAACTTAGACAAATTGAAATATAAATACTTTGGACTTACCTAGACAATAATTAATATGACATTTTTTCTCTCTGGGCTCATTTAAAAATTTTCTGGGACATATATATCCCTTTGGGACCAGAACGGTTAATATACTGGCTGAATAGCGTTATGTTTATAGCCACCTATGAAGAGGAGGTCCTTTCGCTATTTCGTGGGCTAATCGAAAAGCATTTTCCTAATAGCAATAAATCGATTAGGTTTCTTCACTTCTCCAATTGGTGGAAAAAAATTTCGAGCGGCCTTTGTCACCAACTGTTTCCTAGGGGCATTACCAAATTCACTATCAAAAGGTTAGCCAATCATGGAGGTTTGAACTGCGAGAAAACGTAAGGTATACTATGAGTATTTTGTTTGCCCACTCACGTAGCAATTCGGCCCGGTAGCCCGGCCTCTCTAGCAAAGGCACCCGACTTCCTCGGCTAAATCTTTCTTATGATCTTCGGATTCAGCATGCAGCTTTCTAAGAGCATCTTTCTTATCCTAACCAACGTTGAACCGTCGATGAGCAAGCATTTAGTATATGTTTCTGGTTAGCATCGGATTGTGCATTTTAATCTAAAGATATGGTAATATTATATTTTGGATTTCTAAATTTAAATCACGAAAATAAGTTTGGGTTAGAGCCAACATGACGAAATCGAAACCAGCTTCTTGTGTAACGGACATCGATATTTCAGGTCGTAGTGCACTTGTGAATGCATGCAATTTAAAGGCCTGCAGTTGGCAAGTATATGGCCTTCCGCTCGCTCCGGGGCTCAAGAAAAGCAAACTAACCAAGTGCTAACCCAAGCCATACCCAAGAAAAACCCAAAAATCAAGAAAAAACTGTTTACTTAAAAAAACAGACGGGGTTTGAACCCGGGTCGCCAAAGTGAAGGCCAACCATGCAGACCTTTAGACCATTTGCTCACTTACAAACAACCGGTTGCAACGCGAAGACATGCGTCACGTCACGTAGCTAGCCAATCACGCGCCTCTCATTCACAAGTGCAATATGTGGACCAGACCAATACCTTCTACACAAAGGCCTGACGGCTTACGCGTGACGTCATCAAGTATAGGCAAGAGTTTACAGGCGTATACTTAAATGTGCAATTCCTTATAAAATTTCACAATTAAGTAAACATTTTAGAAGCAAAATACTCGAAAAAATATAATAAAAACTTGTTTTTTTTTTTGTAAATTGAACTGTTTTTTTTTAAATGTAGTTTGAAACGTAATTGGGCTAATATTACTTTAAGCGCGACTATTATGACTGATAATGTTTTTTTACAATTTTTTTTAAATCAAAAACTAAGTTTACTTCTCATTTTCGGCATACATAAATAATATTTAATGGTTTCCGGTTAAAACAAGGCTGCGAGTCATAAACTCAGCCCTTAGATTCGCCTCATTTGATTTTTTTAAAGGAAAATTAAATTTCAAAGCAAAAACCTTTGAATATCCAGTTTATCAAAATCAGTAGGTGGTAAAATTACTATAAGTATAAAGGTGTCATAATAGATAATAATAATTAAAGTCAAATAGTATGATTTCTCCATCCAAAGGACCCCACAATATTTAAAGCAAATTGGTTACCCGTGATATTTGGATGACACTTAGCATCATTTTTTACTATGGGCACAACCTATAGCGCGCGTAAATCCCAACCCCGCCCATCAATAGTATCAATGTTGTTTACATTTTTGGACTTCAGGTATTGGTATAAGACTCTTTAAGGAAATCAGGAATGTACATCGTGGCTCATGGTTCGACCCCGGGCCCATGCAAAACCTTTTTATTTATTATTTTGGACTAGTTAGTCTTTGGTTAGCCTTGGGTTAGTTTGCATTGGTTCTTGTTGGTTTCACCCCGCAGCGAGCGGAGGGCGTTGCATGAAGAGAAAGAAAATGTAAAAATACAAATGTAAACATGAAACAACGCATGCGCGAGAACGTCAAACATTGAGGGGCGGGGTTGGGTTTTACGCGCTAGTGGGCACAACCTTGTATATATGACAGGTGAGCCGCTGTTTGCTGTCAAAAATTGGAATCTACAGATGCATACAGGCTTGCAACAAAATCATGAACCGAACGCCATCGCGTACATCATTGCACTTGTGTTTGGACGGTTAAGTGCCTTTTCACACATGCCGGATAAGATCATCCAGTATGGGATATCCGATCGCGAGGTACGTAACATTAAATGAAATCTTTCACACGTTTGTCGGACAGTCGGACGCCGGAAACGTGCTGGATAAGACTACGGTTATATTGGATGCGTACTCTGACGAGCAACGAGTCGGGCATAATCGGACGATATTGGTCGTACGCCTTGGTGGTTAGATTGCATGCGTTTAATTACGACTAGTTTCAGTTCAGACAATATAGCCGAAGACGAAGAATATTTATTGGAAAACAATTTTTTACCTCTTTTGATGTTAGAAAATAAAAGAGAAATATGGGTGTACGATACATACAAAAATAGAGAAGAAAATGGTGAGTTTCACGTGTTATTTAACGAGTTGATAATCTTTATTTATTTGGACGCATAGTGCATTTCTTTCAAAAACTCCCAAAATCAATTTTTCTATATTAATTTTTATAAAAATCAAAATAAGTAATACATATCTAATCACACATGCTCGGAAAAAAACAAACAAGTTTGATCTTAAAAATCGATCGTGCGTACACGCGCATACACTGACGACTATTGCGCATTGAATATAACCGGTTCAATCTGCCGCTGTTTGTTTTAGTCGTCCGACTACGCACGAGTACGTCCGACTCGATGGTCGTCAGAGTACGCATCCAGTGTAGTCGTACACTAAATCGGATATCCGATGTCAGACTCGTGTGAAATGGGGCTAATGTAGCCCCGTAGCAGAACAAAGCCGCGAACACTTTCACGAACACTGCAACATTACTAGGTTGCACCGGTTGTCAGTTCTCTGCCGTCTCATCAAAAGAAACGTTGCGCGGTCTTGTTCGCTGCTTTGTTGCATGTGTGGACACACATCACGTTTGGTCACTAATTTACTAAAATCGGATCGCCGCTATGTCGCGACAATTTACGCGCCTACAGATTCTTTAAAAAACATATCCTTGTTCGCCACGAATATGGCAACAATGTTCGATGCGATGTTCGTGGCAAGGTTTATGTTGCAAGTCTGTACGCACCTTTATACGCATGTCATGTCTTAAAGATCGAGATATCGATTTCTACGAAGTCGGCTAAGATAGATTTTTCATTCTGTTCAAGCGCTTGAATGTTAAAATATATTACACTGAAATATAGCCACGCTTTCTTTTTCATTTCTATTCTCTAGGACAAAATGAGATAGATAAAACATAATGCAATAAAATATTTCAACTCATCTCTGTAACATATATGCTTAATTTTCAATCGCTTAGGAATATCAATTTGGTCGAGTCAAAACGAATTCGATAGTTTGTATTTCGCCACGTAATGCACTAATTGATTTTTCGAAAAACGCAGCGGTGTTTAGACAAGTCGATAATGTAAACCAGCTCACGGTTCAGATACACGAACCGATATGCTGGAATAATCGATTCGTGTTAAGTTTTTGCCAGTCATCGGACAGGTACATGCAAAGGTGAACGTTACAACATCATATGTCAAGCTGGGTGGATTCTTGCGGATGATGACTTAATCTGTCCATCATATATGGGTAGAATAGTAAGAGTTGATGTTTCTCTACTTATTAGATTTAGGATAGTTTTAGGCTTCGAAATCTAAGGAATATACAGCGTTGGACAAAAATAAGATAAGAACAAAAATCAATGAAAATACGTATTCATTTTACAAAAATTTTATCATGGCTTGGAATAATTCTTATACCTACTGAATGAATATAAAAATATAATAAAACTGCAAACCCTTCGATAAGAGCGATTTCAAAAAATAACCAAATAAGTTAGCAAAAGGCGGTTTTGACTATTCAATAGAGATGGAACCAACGTATAATACTCTGACATTTTAAAGTGCATATTTGAATTAAAAACTGAAAAAATCATATTTCGAAAACTAATCGTTTGTTCGGAATACGGTAATTATTTTCAAATTCAGCAACGGTTTCGAACCTGTAATGACGCTCTAGTTGACGCAGTACTTTCATTGTCGCATATTGTTTTCTGGCAGCAATACCAAACTCGCTATCAGGCAGTTGCCCAGACGTGTAGTTGGCATGCGTATTTTCACTTTGATTTTCGGAATAACAGCAGGTGCCCTTAAGGTATTTTTGGGCAACGTATAGGTCGCAATCTCTAGAAAAATCTAAACATATTTTGTGTATAATATCCTATACCTATCTTCAGCTGTTTACCATTGAAAGTCGGGCATTTTGACACTTTAACGGGCTGTAAAATCTAAACTGCACGAGATAAAAGAAAACGGTTTGCACACTTCTATCTTGGGTTTTCATAAGCTATCGAATGAAAGTAACTTTGAATTTAACCGGAGGTTTAAAAGTTCCGGTTAATTTTATCCGCAGGTTAAATTCGAAGATACTGTTATTCGATAGTTTATGAAAACTTAAGACAGGAATGTGCAAACCGTTTTCTTTGATCTTGTGCGGTTTAGATCTTAGAGCCTGTCAAAGTGTCAAAATACCCGACTTTCAACTGTCAATATTTGGTAAACAGCTAAAGATAGGTATAGGATATTATACACAAAATGTGTTTAGATTTTTCTAAAGAGTCCAAAAATGTAGTAATATACAGGGTGCTTCATTTAAAAATATATCAAAGTGACCCCTAGCGCTTTTATTTGATGTTCAATTGTTTTTGCTGAACATATCCGAATTCGCGGGAGAAAATTACATAAGATGGCTATTTCAGTTTTTTTATAAAAGTACAGGGAAAGTAAAAAAAATGGCCTTGTCTAGTCCTCGTTGGATAACCCTGTACCCACAACCCACACCTTCAAAATATAAGGTACGGGCCAATACTAGTATTTCTCGGTCCCTTACCTTTTCTAATATGTACCCACACCTTCAAAATATAAGGCACGAGCAAATGCCTTACGCTCCCATACTTATTTTTCACGTTCTTTTACTTTTGGCAATAAGCCCTCATATTTTCGGTTGAAAAAGTATAAACACATTTCTTACGTTATTTACATTTATGTGTACTTCTCGGTTCCTTACTTTACGTGCTCAGACCTTAAAAATATAAGTACGGGCACAGGCATTACGTTCCCATACTTATTTTTCACGTTCTTTTCCTTTTTGCAGTAAGCCTCATTTTTTCGGTTCAAAGACTATAAACACATTTCTAACGATCCAATATTAGTATTTATCGGTCCCTTACCTTTTCTAATATGTACCTACACCTTAGAAATATAAGGTACGGGCAAATGCCTTACGCTCACGTACTTATTTTTCACGTTCTTTTACTTTTGGCAGTAAGCCCTCATATTTTCGGTTGAAAAAGTATGAATACATTTCATACGATATTTACATTTATGTGTACTTCTCGGTCCCTTACTTTACGTGCCCACATATTCAAAATATAAGTACGGGCACATGCATTACGTTCCTATACTTATTTTTCACGTTCTTTTTCTTTTTGCAGTAAGCCCTCATATTTTCGGCTGAAAAAAGTATGAATATATTTCTTGCCATCTTATACTGCTATTTCTCGGCCCCTTACCTTTCCTAATACATACCCACACCTTCAAAATATAAGGTACGGGTACATGCCTTATGTTTCCATACTTATTTTTCACGATCCTTTACTTTTTCATTAAGCCCTCATATTTTCAGTTGAAATAGTATGAACACATTTCTTACGATCCTATACTGGTATCTTTCGGCCTCTTACTTTTCTAGTATGTACCCATACCTTCAAAATATAAGGTACGGACACATGCCTTACGTAGCCATACCACAGTTTAGAATATCTATAGACTTACTTATTTTTCACGTTCCTTTACTTTTTGCCGTATGCGTATGCCCTCATGTTTTTGGCTGAAAAAGTATGGTTACATTTCTTATGATCTTATAACTAGTATTTCTTGGTCTCTTACTTCTCCTGATACGTACCCATACCTTCAGAATATAAAGTACGTACACATAGCTTACGTCCCCTTACTTGGTTCCTTTACTTTACCTACTCATACTTTGGGAAGAAAAATTATAGACATGATATGATGACTTTTTGTTTTCGCCTTTATTAGTTCGGCTCCCTACTTTCAGCAAAAAAAGTACTGGCATACTTTTAGGTCATTAACCATTACTTTTAGATTATTATTGATGCGATAGGATAAGAAATGTTACTTTATATAAGTATAAGTTTTTTTCAATATCATACAGGACATATGATAGTCGACTTTTTGTCAAAATTTCCATTAAAATCGTTGTACATTGCTATAAGTCCAAAGTTGAATTTGGTAAGGACCTATCCGATGGGGCTAGTTTAGGTGCGGAGATAGCGCAAAGGTAAGTCTCTCCGAAAATCCCCACCGGATGTGCGCTGCTACGTTCTTGTGAAGCCATTGCAGCCAAGCTATGGAACCGCAGATCAGTTTAAAACTCTTGTGTTATTTCATGGTCCAATCGAAAAGCATATTCCTAATAGCAATAATTCGGTGCTGATAAATCGATGACGTTTCTTCACTTCTTCAGTTGCTGGAAATTTTTTTTCGAGCTACCTTTGTCACCAACTGTTTCCTAGGGGCATTACCAAATTCGCTATCAAAAGGTTTGCCAAACATGGAAGTTTGAACTGCAAGGGAACATAAGGTATACTATGAGTATTTTTGTTTCCCTACTCACGTGGTAATTCAGCCCGGTAGCCCGGCCTCTCTAACAAAGACATACAGCTTCCTAAAAGCACAAGTGATCGACTCCATATCCATAGCAAGTGCAAATGCCCGTTCAAGCGACAATGCCCTCTTAGAAGCCCTATCACAAGTCCCACGTATCCAGAAAGGCCTTCACTCTAAAAGGCGCTGGGTTAGTTTGGTCAAGAGTAGCCCAGTATGCCTCATTCCTCATGTGGTCCGTCATAGATCCAGAAAACAATATTTCCGACCAAGAACCCATGAAGAATTACGTCAGAGAATAAACGAAGCTTGGGCTCAAATAATCCCCGAATTTAAGAAAAGCCCCGTGCCACGACGTTTACAAGCCGCCATTGTGAACAATGGTGAAATGACGAAATTTTAGAAAAAGTTACTATTAGTTTTATTATAAAATGTTTTGCCAAATAGTTCTAATTACATTGTTTGGTCTTACACACGTAATTTATGGGTATAGCCGCACTTAGAGGTGGCTATACACGTAATTTTCTCTGTTGATATTTTTTAATCTTTATGATAAGAACGTCGGCCAATTTAAGGGTTTTTGAAATAGGCTGGGAGCGCACTAATGCATGTCCCGGGCCCGATTTTTTTTTTGGCACAGGACTCAGCTTACCTGTAAAAGCTAATCCGAACATGCCTCTGTTTATCAGACATTATAATGACATTCCCTTCAATCGATCAAGTATAATGACAAAGGCCTATAATGTATTTTTGATTATACTTCTTATTTATGTTATCGAATTATATGTTATTTGCGAATCGAAACCTGGATTAGAACTGCCAGCTATTCCTCCTGGTGGTAATGAGACCCAAGTTAGGATACTACGAGGATATCCTTGTTCGACTGTAGACCATCCTTTTATGGTACTCCTATTGGGAAAAGTTAAATCTAAAAACTGGAGTAGACTATGTGGAGCATCTCTGATTAATGATTCCTGGGTCTTAACAGCGGCTCATTGTGTCAGTGATATCAATACATATTATGCCATATTAGTAGCTATTCATGGTGTCAAGAAGAACCCTGACATAGTAAAAGTAGCAAGAGTGTTGGTTCATCCATTGTTCAAAATGGAAGATTTCTCTCATGATGTTGCATTGCTGAAATTAGAATATCCTCTGCAAGAGTCACATCGTGTCAGCTTCGTGAAATTTCCTACTTCTATGAGAGGTCGAAGTAATGAACCGGACCCACCTTGTTCTAATGCCTTAATTATGGGATGGGGCAAGACTGAAACTAGAATACCGGAGGTAGAGGATCTGCAATGTGCCATGGTGCCAATGCTACCCGTTCAACGTTGCCAAAAGATGTATCGCAAATATCATGCTTTGAATATAACTCGATCACAACTATGTACTTTATCTACGGAGGGCGTCGATGCATGTCAAGGCGATTCTGGTGGTCCACTCTTATGTGATTCCGTTCAAGTCGGTATTATTTCCTGGGGAATCGATTGCGGACAAGTTACGAATCCTGGAGTATACCTTCGGATAGACAAGTATTTAGATTTTATAACAGGGATTGCGGATGATAATAGTTCTGATATGTACTGCGTTAGCTTCAGCTTATATGTGGTTAGTATCGGATTGTGGCTTCTAATGTAAGAATATTGTAATAAAATATTTAACATCATTTTGGGTTTATACATTTTTAAAATCAACAAAGGTTAGACCACAACATACCAGACCAGCAGCGTCATGAAATCGAGAAGAGCACACAACGAGGAAGACTACTTTAGTCATAAGGGACACTATTTTTTTTATCTAATCACTGAGTCTGGCGATTTAAATATGACAGGCTTAACGTGAAAATTTTAAACCAGCGTAAATCCAGATAACTCTTTTAACTCAAAAGCAAACATTTTTTAATTGCTAATAAAAAACATTAAATTGATATCTATTGTGACGGACATGGGGTCTGAAAGAGTTAACCCTTTAAACAGTTAGTGCCAACTATTGAAGCCACTTACAGCAAGGTCGTTAAACCCATGTAAATAAACGCGATTATAACTCATAATAACTTATTACATGGCGCAGAACTCTCACTGGTCTCTATAGATGCCACTTGCCTTACTACCACATAAAACAAATATAAGTGGCTTCTATGTGTGCCATTAACACGAGTACGAGCACGTGTAGTCTGTTTACATTTTATTGTACTGTGTTAAATATTTAATTATTAGAAAAATAATTGTAAGTGTTATGGTATTTGATTAAATAATATAATACTTAGTTTCTGTCGCATTTTAAGGAAACAGTATATGCACTAAAGAAATACGACGTCTTTTTTAGGTATTTGTCCTGTTTTTAAAGTTATCGTTGTGCGAGGGAACCAGCCTTGATGTTATTTTACTTTTTTGCAGAAAATTACTCGAAATCGAGGCAAAATCAGTAGTACTGAGGAACTAGAAAGGTTTTCTACTGATAAAGTGTATGACATTATTGATGGCGTTACAGATGATATTGCTGAACAATTCGATGTTGATGGTGATAGCGACGCCAAAAAGAATGTATTGATATTCACACCTAGCGATTCTGGTACATCTCGTTTAGCACCTGATCCATCTATTTCATGGACACCTGGATCGTCCCTTCCTTGCAGGCCGAGAGAGAGCAATACAAGTGTATTACATTTTGAAGACCAAGGTTCAGATTTTGACTCGGATGACTCAGTTGCTAATAAGAACTACTTCCCTAAAAAAAAATTCAAAAAGACGGCTATCTTCATCAACATCGTCTAGCTCGGAAGGAAGATTTTGGTTTGTCAGAAGTGGAGCTCGTACCAATGCAAAGCCAAACCATATTTTCAAAAGAATTTGAAATAAAAGATCCACTCGAGAATGAAAAAAAAGTTGAGATTCTACCTGGCACTAATTTCAAAATTCTAGATTCAGAGAAAAATTGAAGACTTAACATTTTTCGCCAAATTTTGGATCAGCACTTCTTAATATAGGTAACACTTCTGCACATATTCAAAAAATTGTCTTCGGACGAAGATTTACAAACCATACAAACTGTTGCCGCATATCGACCTAAATAAAGAACTTAAATTTTTGTTTTCACCATTCCGATAGATGAAAGCGTGGTTGGCTTCAAGGGTCGCTCCAGTTTGAAGCAGTATATCTCTATGAAGCCAATCAAACGCGGCTTCAAAATTTGGGTTATGACATGTGCACGAGCAAGATATATGCTATCATTCCAAGTATATGACGGAAAGGAAAGGAGTCATATAGAGGGTACACTGGGTAAAAGAACTGTGCTACAATTGAGCGAGCCATACCCTTCCAAAGGTTATGCTCTCTACTTAGAATTTTTTTTCCACAATTGAATTGCTATCCAGTTTGCTGCAGAAAAATACCTTCGCTTGCGGTACTTTCAAAGCAAATAGGAAGCATTATCCCAAAGATCATTTGCTAAATGATAACCAATTGAAAATGGGCGAATCCGATTTCGTAGTAGATGGGAACACTGGAATTTCAGTTTGCAAAAGGCATAACAGAGGCATAAAATGTGTGGTCGCAATCAATTCTCTTCATGATCCTTCAATAGAAGTTAATGTTGTTCGAACAAACAAAGAAGGAAAAACTAGAATGTGCCCTGTCCACCATCAGTAGCTGAATGCAACCAGTTTATGGGCGAAGTTGATCGGTTTGATCAATACTTTGCTTCCTACTCCATCTCATGGAAAAGTCGTAAGTGGTGGATTAAAATTTTTAAGTAACTTTAGACTCCGCGATTGTAACCGCCTATATAGTGTATAAAACATCAATGGTTGCAGAAAGAAAAAAAGCCATGACAGATTCATGGTTTAGAAATTGTAATAGTAGTAGTAGTATATATTATGTGTGAATTTTAGGTTTTCGTTTGTGTTTTTTAAATAAATACGTTTTGGTACTTTTTTGTGATTTTGTTACTAAGAAATAAGTGTCTATATTACGGCTACCTACAAATTGTGCTATTGGTTAATGAAAACGTTTAGTGGCATATATAGAAGCCGCCTCAAAAAAAAAAACTTCTGGCGATGATCTAATTGCCCGTTATTATTTTTTGTATAATAGAAGTATATTTCAACAAAATTTTACTCTAAATTCCGAAAAAAAAATATGAGACAATAATTTGCCCGTTAAAGGGTTTTAAGTAGGAATTCATAATTTAATTTTTAATTAGAAAACAGCGCATCAGAGCTTAATTTTTTTTTAAGTTCGGCACACACACAAAAGGAAAATCCTATACCACTCAATGAGCGCGGTGCGTGTGCGGAGAAGACGGTGGACGTTGGACTTGAAGCGCTGTAGGTTGTAAATTTCGGGAAAGACGTTAGGGACTCGGAAGTCCATTCCAGAGCAAGGCAGTCCTCCAGACATAGAAGTCCCGTAACAGCGACGTCCTAGGTGTTCGCAACTGAATCGTAATCGTATGTTGATGAGCAGCTTGTGTCTTATGGGTGTTTCTGTTTGGCACAAGTCTGGCCGGAATCATAAGTGCCAACTCGTTCGAACACCTTCCGTGGTAGTATCGATAATAAAGAGATAGGTTTGCCACTGTTCGATGTTCGATGCTATCAAGGTCTTTGGTCAACTCTGGGTCATCCACAAGACGGACTGCTCTCCTCTGTATGGAATCTAATATTTTGAGCTCCACACGTGGGAACAGTATTCCAGAGATGGTCTTATCTGGGCCTTATAGAGCAGTAAGAGCTGATGAGGTGTATACAATTTTATTGCTCTATAGAGTGCTCCTAGCTTTGGTGCTGCTGCCTTGGCCATTTTGGTGACGTGATTACGCATGTTGTTTTCTACGTTGATGTCCAGCAAGATGATACCAGAGTCAGTGTTTGTCCTGTCAATGATAAGTCAGGTCCTGCGGTGTTTCCTTTTTTGAGACGACAGCTGCTTGAGACTTTCCTGCGTTTAACTGGATATTGATTTCCTCACCCCATTTCACGATGGCGTTCATATCCATTCATATACTCATTGAAGGTAGCAATCTGATTTCCTCTCGCGTTGGGAACCAGCAGCGGTCATTGGAGTCCGCGACATGAATGAGGATATAAAAGTGCTGTCGTCTGCAACGATGTAAATAGAATTGTTTGTCCTGTCTAAGGGATCGTTGATATAGAGCAGGAACAGTGTGGGAGATAATATACACCCTTGAAGAACTCCGGCATCGATTTTAATTTACTCATAGAGATGTCCATCAATACCAATTCGGATGCTTCGATCTCTTAAGAAATTAGAAAGCCATAGAAGCAGTGCTGGTGGTAGTTCGTATGCTGTCAATTTGCTTAACAATCCGTCATGCCACACCCTATCAAATGCTTTGGATATATCGAGAGCTACAGCACGAGATTCGCCGTAGCTCTTGATGGCTTTGGTCCACAGGTAGGTCACTTATGTCAGGAGATCTCCGGTTGATCTGTGCTTGCGGAGGACATACTGGCGATCGCTTATGATGCCTGATGATTCGAGATATTTTAAGAGCTGTTCGTTGATCAGTTGTCACAGGCCGCTTTGTCTAGCGTATATCGATACGTAAATAACCCTAGAACTTGTCGCCCTTCATGTGCCTCCGAGCGCAGTCATGATCGAGAAATTAAAATAAATCCGCGTTGCTAAACAATTCGATTTCCCACCAATTGAATTTGGCGCGTGAAAATAAAGTCGATAGGCTTCTAATGTTTCCGGCTTTCGTAGCCTACTGTCTTGGATTGGTTGAGAGATTGAGCATCGCGCGCGCAGTTAATTAACTACCCCTGAATAATTGTGAAATTCTATTGATTGGAGTGGCTTAACGACAATGCCCTTTTGGCTACTATGTGTAGTTTTTTTGGTGGATACCTATACATCGAAATCACAGGTTTTCATCGTCTAATCCCTGAAATGAATTATCGAGAGAAACATGTGATTTGTCGTGCCGTGTATCCATTGGTGAAGCGAGTTTTTTCCGAGGTGGGAATACTCGTGCGGCTTGCTGCTTTTCGGTTTTCGATCTCTTGGGTCACTCTTTACGACGAGCTTGTGAGTCAACCAGTAATTCTTGACACTGGTTGGAATCAATTTGTGATTTTACCTGTTAATGTGATTTTTCCAACCGGGTCATTTTAACAGATTCAGTCTTTAGTTGTGCCTTATCCTCTCTTAAGTGTTGGTGTCTGAAACTGCCCTTTGTAGGATTTGAGTGCTGCTTTTGCAAGGTGACTTGAGTTTTTTTGTGCATTTTTTTTTGCCTTTCTGTGAACGCCATCATTTGTGACGCACGTGGGCGGATTTTTAATTACCTTTTTAATATCTTACAGAGGCCCACTTGCCCAACTGAAAGCCATCTGGCGATAAGCAACTGGCTACTCCTACACAGGTAAATTATTGCTTTTATAAATTCTGATTTCTCTTTTCCTTGATAGTTGATTTTGATTACCGAGTTATAATGCTCGTCCATTAAAAGTTACGTGTGGAACCTTGAAAATGTGTTGTTTCACAGGGTAATACCGTTGGGTGTACTTCTACCGTCGGATCTACTCCTCTCGTTGGGTCTATTGCTACCGTTAGTCTATTCCACCGTCGCGTCGGATCCATTGCTACCGTCGGGTTGTTCATTCCTATCGACGAGCATCGTTAGCGACAGAGTGTTCCTTGGCTACGCCTATCTAGTGGTACTACCTATATAGGGCCTTGCAGTCCTTCGCCTGTCAAGGAAGTCTTCTTTCTACCGTGAGCAGTTCTTTTCTGGAAGCTGCCTGAGGAGTTACTCATCGGCCAAGTGAGCAATTTCTATTTTTTTTCTATCCATATATTTTGCGGCAATAGTGTGTAATTAACTTACGATTTCTAATTATTACTATTTTTATTTGGCTTTGTTTTCGATCAAAGATTAACTTTTAACTTTTTCTCCTTAATTAAGGTAACATTTAATCATTCATATTTTCTTTTAAATGAACTTGTCTAGCCTAAGATGCTTGATTTTATTTAATCAAGGCAATCATCATTGCCTTCCAAGATAACTGCCCTCTTACAACAAGGAAATCCATCAGGAATGTGCCCTGGTGGAGTGAGGAACTTGCGAAGTTAAGAGGGCAGGTCAGGAAAGACTTTAACAAACCCAAAAGAAATGGTCAGTGGGAGGTATATAGAACTACACTGACCAGGTTCAACAAAGAGCTGAAGGGAGCCAAGATAAGGTCGTGGAGGAAGTACTGTGAGGAGATAGAGAACTCTCAAGAATGTGCTAGACTTCAAAGAATTCTCTCAAGAGGCCCCCAAACCCCAATAAATTCGCTAAAACATGATCTTGGCGAATATACCAATACGGGAGAGGAAACGGCCAAGGAACTCCTAAGGGTTCACTTTCCCGGCTCACAGATAGTAGATCATGCTCAAGGGGGGTGGACTGAGCCAGAACCTCGAAGGGCGTCCAGGGAAGACTGGCAGACTTCGAAGGAAGTGATTAACTATCAGAAAATCGAGTGGGCAATAAACACATTCGAACCATACAAATCCCCGGGAATGGACGGGATTTACCCTATAATGTTACAGAAAGGAACTGAACTAATGTACAAGATACTCTGCAGCATTCTAAGAAGCAGCCTAGCTTTTGGATATATACCAAAAGCCTGGAGACACATTAGGGTAACGTTTATACCGAAACCTGGGAAAACAGGACAGGATACGGCAAAGTCCCTAAGACCCATAAGTCTTATGTCCTTTGAACTTAAGACACTTGAAAAACTTGTGGACAGGCATATTAGGGACGGTGTATTGGTAAACAGCCCACTGCATCCCGACCAGTAGGCCTACCAGACAGGTAAGTCAACAGAAACAGCACTCCACCAGCTGGTCAAGAGGGTGGAGGATACACTGGAAAACAGGGAGGTGATGCTGGCCGCCTTCCTGGATGTGGAGGGGCGTTTGACAACACCTCCTTCGACTCAATAACCAGATCCCTCGGGCAAAGAGGAGTTAACTCCTCTTTGCCCGAGGGCCCTTAAGGGCACTTGCTGTCGGTGGATTAACTCCATGCTGAGGGGAAGGTTGGTAGAAGCAACAGTCGCTGGGAGCGCGCTGGTGGCTCGGGTGCACCGAGGGTGTCCGCAGGGCGGGGTGTTATCTCCGCTCCTGTGGAACCTGGTGACGGACGGCCTACTCAGGGCGCTCACGGATGGGGGACACTGTGTACTCGGATACGCTGATTACCTGAGGCAAATTTAACTCAACGGTTAGAGAGCAGATGCAAAATGCTCTGAACCGGACTACAAGATGGGTAGATCAGGAGGGTTTAAATATTAGTCCCAACAAATCTAACATCGTAGCTTTTACTCGAATGCACAAGATGGGTGGTCTAGGACCACTTAGCCTGAGAGGACAAAACATACAGATTTTGAACGAGGTAATGTATCTAGGGGTAACATTGGACTCGAGACTTACCTGGAACCGACATCTGGAAAATATCACCAAAAAAGCGGTGGCATCACTCATGATTATCAGACGCTTACACGGAAAACAATGGGGATTAAGACCAGACATGAGGTATTGGACATACAAAATGGTGGTAAAACCTATCCTAACATACGCCTCTCTGGTGTGGTGGCCCAAGACACAACAGAAAAGCGTGATTTCACAACTGGGCAAGGTACAAAGACTTGCCTGTCTAGGAATGATGGGGGCAATGCGAACCACTCCAACTGCGGTCATGGAGATCCTTCTGGACCTCCCGTCTCTACACTTTGTGATAAGGGGAGATGCCAGGTTGGGGGCACATAGACTGCAGCAAACAATCACCGTTACTAGAAGGACGGGACACACGGCAATCGCTGATCTTGTGGGGGGAGATGTTTTAAACATGAAAATGGACCACATGCAAAAGCGATACTCTTTTAACAGATCATTCGAGGTGAGCTTTCCAAGTAGAACCGAATGGGAAAATGGACCAACAGCTATCAGAAGGCAGGACCAAACCTGGTTCACAGACGGGTCAAAAACTGCAACTGGTACTGGATCAGGAGTCTACTCTGCTAGTCAAAGTCAGAGCAAATACTATGCACTGGGTATGTATGCTTCTGTTTTCTAAGCAGAGGTATACGCCATACTTCAGTGCGCCATCGCCATAGAGAATAATAGGAGGGCCACAAACAATCGGCGGATCCTAATATTGTCGGACAGTCAAGAGGCACTAAGAGCTCTACTGAGCCAATAAGTGTCATCAAGACTGGTGTGGGAATGTCTTGAAGAACTACAAACCGCAGTAGACTTAGCATCTTTGGGCAACCAAATATAGACCCAAAGATACTAATAAAACACTCAGTAAAAGACCTGTACGGCCTCGTACAGGACACAAAAATACTGGAGTGGCTATCATAAAACCACACAGGCTCAGCACAACAAGCCTGTACAGTGTACAGGCTGCAGTGCTATATGGGGACGTATGTCGGACAGGCCTAGGGAAACAAATCCAGATAGATCTGTTGATCTAGAATAAATCAGATTTTGGATCAAAATTTTTCTTTGAACTTTTAATTCACTGACGCAATAACGTTGTAGGTCAAACTAGTTTTATTATTATTCTCAATTTTCAGGATTTCTGGCTTACGTTAGATAACCGTAGATCAAATTACTACTAGTGTTTATACGGCCTAGTAGACTTTGCGTTATTTTTAATTGTTTTTTTTATTGCGACCTCTGATATTTTCCTTACTAGATCAAATTGTTTATTATCTTTGTCCTACCGGTAACTTGACCTGGGCGTGGATTACTTACGCGTAAATTGCCATACGTTAAGGTCTGTAATTGATTGGTGGCTATAATAACGCCAGGTCTAACTAGTTTTTCATATATATTGTTTTTGCGGCAGTTATCAACGTAGCTTATCTGAACCGAATAACCATAGTTAAGTTAGTAATACGGCTCTGAAACGGATCATGATTCGCCGTCCGTGAATTAGTATTTGATTGAGTGCATATTCAGGTTACTTAAATTTTCCTACAATATTGACGCTATTTTCTTTTATTATTAATGCATAAAGTGTTCGCCGTAAATTGCGATTGAATGTTTCGGCGTTTGATAAGATAAAGCTTGTAATTTATCTTTTCTAGTAACCGAGTAAAGTCTGCCTTTTCTCGTTTAAAATACAGTGTAACCATAAGAATTGATCTACTGAAATTCTCTCAACTTTAATCTTTCTTTTCTTGACCATCTGTGATATTACACTATTAGATAATAAAACCAATCCTTGCTTGTTTATTTGCCTGTTTTATTATATTAAATCTTAAGTGAAACCCCAAAGGACAGGCCCGCTTCAGTAAGTATCTGTTTTTTTTTATTAGTTGCGCTCAATAATTGAACCGTTCTTAATTTACTTTTGTTTAATATTCGAGCATTTGTTTATCATTTACTTTAGTTATTTTTGATTAATTTTTGAATATTTGTTTCTCGCCGACTTTTTTTTTCGGTTAATTTGGGTACTTGCTTTATGCCGACTTTGATTTTTGATTAATTTTTGAGTAATTATTTTTCCATTATTAATACTGATAAATTGCCGGCATATATATACCTGAACTAATTTTCTAACTTATTTTTGTTGTCTTATTGATCGGTTTTCTTGATAGAAATAAATAACAAAATTTTGGTATTCATTTATTTTGTCGCGAAAAAAACGAGTTCCATATTTCAACTTTGGGGTATTTCTCGCTTGTCCTGTCTACAAGCCCGTGGCGCCTTAAATAAATCACCCACCCCCTACTCTCTGACATTTGAGCTAGGGCCTAATTTATACGCTCGGTAACAACTCGTTTTAGCCTACGCATTGACAAACGTAAACTCATTCAATATCTAATTTTAAATTCTCATAATTAAAATTTTTCTTTCGATTTGAGATTATTCACTCCCAGTTCCTTCTAAGCTGGAGTAAAGGTTTGCGCCCATTAGAAGCACAGAAAGAGCGCAATACAGTCTCTCCATGACTTTGGATGGGAAGTAAGGCACATAATTCATAGAAGGAAAGCATGCAGTTAGGGAGAAAAGCCTACATAGCGAACCTATTACTTCAGCAGCACATTTCTCAAGCACTATTGCGGGAACGCCATTCGTTCCTGTGGCCTTGTTAGTGTCTAGGCTTTTGAGTATTCGTTTCACTTCGCGTTGACGAAATACCAGACCTGGCATTGAGGCATACACTCTCGGGATAGTTGGGGAGTCTTTCCTTGAGGATTTAAGGCAGAATTTGATGCAAATATTTCGGCAAGAATGTTCGCTTTTTCTTTGGCCGTTTCCACTATTGAACCATCATCTTCGATCAGAGGTGGGATTGACGTCTTTGAGAAACCCTGGTTGACAGTATATATTATGTGTGAATTTTACGTTTTCGTTTGTATCTTTTTCAAAGAAATACGCTTTTTTGTGATTTTGTACTAAGAAATAAATGGCTGTATTACGGCTAGCCACCACATGTTATTGGTTAATGAAAACGGTTAGTGGCATATATAGAAGCCACCTAAAAAATCCTCTGACGATTATCTATCATCGCACATTATTATTTGTTATAATATAGAAGTATATTTCAACAAAATTTTGCTCTAAATTCCGAAAAAAATATGAAAAACAAGTTGCCCATTTAAGGGTTTTAAGTAGGAATCCATAAATTAATTTTTAATTCGAAAACAGCGCATCAGAGCTTAATTTGAGGCATTAAAAAAATGCATCAATTTTTTAAAAATCAGTTTTTTTTTGTTAAAAAAAGTGTTGGGGCTTGCTAACATCCACATTACTAGTGAAAGAAGAAAGAACATTTCTAAGCATAAAATTTGTTTTAATGGCTTACATTATAATTCAATGCAATATTTCAAGTCGTTCCAAATATATTTAAGTAAAAGAGATATAAAAATAATTTTTGAACACTCTGTATCTTGCAAATGAGGCGTTTGCGGGACACTTATTTATATAAATCTTCTCGCAGGTTTTTGGCTCCAGAATTCGCTGTGGACTTTTTTAACACCATTTACAAATACACAAATTTTCGCTTCGACCTCACCCGTTAAAAATTTCTGCCGTCACCCATAGACATATTATCTATAAAACTGCTATAAATCGCATGCTAAATTTGTGTTTTAAAGGCCTTCTAAATAGGTGGATTACTGAAATTCTTTTATTTTTTTCATTAAAACAATTTTTGTCTAGTTTGCTATTAATTTGCAAAGAAAGATCAGCAACGACGCAAAAAAAATCAATCGACACCACCAGGAAGATATTTTTTAAGACCTCTCTATTCTGTTCTCTGCGAAAAAAGGCGATGAAACAGATGGAGAATCAGCATTAATCAAACTGACACTGTTAATGGGCTACCGTATTTTTTAGCACATGTCTTAATAGTTTTCCGACACGTACTAATGACTTAATTCTTTGAAAACTCGTTTTGGGGTTGAGACAAATTCGTTATTTTATTACCTACATTCTAGCTTATACTGGAGGTGAAAACTAAGGTACTTTTTAGAACTATAAGAAGTATGACGTTAATATCGTTGTAAGAGTTACAGTACCACAAAGTGATACGTATACTGATTGATAATATGTAGTATTACACATTAAAAAATATTTTTCGAAAGTTGCAAAGAGCAGTGGTAACGCGAATAAAACCAAGATGGGTGCCAAGGGCGGTAAATAAGATCTGAAGAAAAATTCAGCCGTTCAAAAGTGAGCAAGGTCGGGTAATGCAGAGATATTTTCAGGAAACTAAAAAGCAAACAAAAACTCTTAAAACCCTGCCTAATTAAGAACTAGTAAGAGTTTTCATGTGGGGACAAAATCATATATTTTATATAAGAAAGTAATATACGTAACGGTTTTTTAAGGAGCTACTAGATAGTTACTCTACACAACGACTCGAAATTTGTGAGATTATCTTATATTAACTGATGTTTGCTCCCACATTGAGTAGATGGGTTTGTTTTTATTTACCATCCTTTAAAGTGCTGTTCAGTTATTGTTCCCAATGTTTTACCACAAGACGGTCTATGGTGTGGTGGCGCCAGAACCTGAAAAGGACCATGACTGTGCTTTTTCAACACATATTATGCAGTCTTTTGTCTTGAGTGGGGTATTTACCGGTAAAATTTTTGTCTAATCGCGTACGGTTTTGTTGACGTAGATAAATATTTGCGTTTCCACTTTGATAAGCTCAATAGTTGATGTGTTTTTTGTTTATTTAGTTTTCGAAGAACTAACGGTTGCAAAGATTATCTAAACAGTAAGCAAATTCTGTATTTTTGCGAAAGTTATTTTTGGATATTCATTTCCCAACTAAAATTCCCTGAATAGCCTAGCCTAGAGGAGAGTGTCGCAAAAGTTTAAATAAAATATGTTCACTATAAGGTCATGACGAAGTCGAAAACATTGAAACGGTTCCTTAAAAATAAGTCTTGTTTATCAACATGAAAACGCGCTTTGTGCATAAAATTCACAGCACCAGATTAATGTAATTATAATATCGCTCTACTTAAGATGAATCTGCCGAAGATTTAAAGAAATCTGCCTTGTGTATGAAACTGACATATTAATCTATAATATGTGTTAGACAAGATTAAATATCTTATTAAGCTGACAATAGATTACCCAATACAATGGCTGACTAATTCCCAATGTCAACAAATCGGTAGTGATACAAACCATCAATCTTAATTTTGTCAGTGTAGGTAATACGATAAGTCCGAGATAATCATGTAGTTAGTGTTGGGGATAGTAAGACATCAGGTGTAACATGTTTTATTTGTTTGTAAAAATATCGTTTTTATTAGGTTCGTTTCATGTTTCGAGAAGTTTTCAAGCGACTTGTCCTGCAACACTCATTACAGATTTGAACCAGAAGAGCTGTACTGACAGAGCTACTAATGATACCGCCTATTATTTGAATAGAACCGGCTGTATACCAAGATGTAGTAAATATTCGACAGGTATGAGTTTATTGCACTTACTATATTACACAATTTATTCAACTGATATTTCTTGAGCATGCTCCTCGTCCCATACTCTTAGCTTCAGAGCATTATTTTGTAACTTATATACTATTGATAAAGATTGCTCAATACAATACAAATACTATAAAATCCCGAGACTAGAATTTCCAACAGATAAACTCCCAACTACATCAACATTCTCCCGACCGACCCCGTAGAATATCACAATCCCATCTACTAAATATATTAAAACCCCGACAATCAAAATCTCAACAATAAAACATGTTTTGAACTCGAATATTGTAAAAAAGTAAGAAAAACTACCAAATTTATGCCTAATCCTTACTATTTAAAGAAACGTGTGGGGATTTTGGTGGCTGGGATTGTGTTATTGTCAGAATTTTTATTGTCACGATTATTATATTATCCTGACTCGTCGACATCTTCATTGTCTTTAATCTACATAGGCCAAACACACACGGGCATCTGATTGTCAGCATATTGATATTGTTAAAAAATTGATTGTCGGCATTATGATAATTTTTGACACTCCGATACTGTGAGTATTTAGAATAGTCGTGATTCTGAGGTTCTCGAGATTCTGACATTTCGAGGTTTTCATCGTCGTGAATCTAATATAGTCAGAATTTTGATTGGCTAAGAATTTTATTGTCGAGCTTTTAATATAATCGTGATATTAAATATCGACATTTATGGGGATTATACTATAGTCGAAATTATCGTTGTCGCGATATGATATAGTCAAGTAACTTTTATTTCATCGAGATTTTAATATGCTCGGGATTGATTATCCGGTTTTTGCTTCAGTAAGGATCTTGATTGTCGGAATTTTGATATAGTTGGGGTTTTTGATTGTCGGAATTATGATAATGTCGGGTGTTTCATACTGGCAAAATTCAGATTTGTCGAAATTCAAATATAGTCGGAATTGTCAATTTCTCGGGATGTTTATTGTCGTGATTCTCACATAGTCGGGTTTTGATCACTGAGTTTTTAATATAGTGAAAATTTTGTACGACCTAACGACCTAGATTTGTCCGAATTCTAATATTTTCGAAATTCTAATATACTGGGAATTGATTGTCAAGTCTTTGCTTTATTCAGGAATTTATATGTCAAAATATTGATATACTTGGTTTTCTATTTCCGGAATTGTGATAATGTCGAGAAATTCACACTGTCGAAATTGGTATATAGTCGGGATTTTGAATTTCTCGAGAGTTTTATTGTCATTATTCTGTCATAGTCAAGATCTCATTATCGGGTTCTTGATGTAGTCGGAATTTTTAATGACGAGATTATGATAACTTGACAACATAACTAACCCAAACAGGATTCCAATCTGGTCATGATTTTTATGTCGTCGGGATTCCAATAAACTAGATATTCTTTGTCCAGTTTTTGTTTTAGTCAGAATTCTGATTGTCGGGATTTTGATATAGTTAGAATTTTTGTTTGTAAACATTGTGATTATGCCAGGAGTTTCGTATTGTCAAAATTCAAATATTGATAGAAAAGTAAGTTAAACTATCAAACGTATACCTAATCCTCACTATTTAGAGAAACGTGTAGTGGTTTTGGTTGTTGGGTTTGTGTTTGTGTTATTGTCAGCATTTTGATTGTCGCGATTATTGTATTGTCATGACTCATCAACATGTTCAGTCTCTATATTCTAAATAGGCCAGACACACACGGGCATTTGATTGTCGACATATTGATTTTGTTAATAATTTGATTGTTGGCAGTATGATAATTTTTTACACTTTGATACTGTGGAAATTTATAATACTCGTGATTCTAAATTTATCGAGATTCTGACATGTCGGGCTTTTCATCGTCGTGATTCTATTATAGTCCGGATCTTGATTGGTTAAGAATTTTGTTGTGGAGCTTTTAATATAAACGTGATATTAAACATCGAAGTTTATGGGGATTATATTATAGTCGAGATTATTTCGTCGAGATTCTATGCTCGGGATTGATTATCCAGTTAGGGTTAGTAAAGATCTTGATTGTCGGGAATTTAATATAGTTGTGGTTAGTTGTTGTGTGGGTGTTTCATACTGTCCAAATTTGGATTTGTCGAAATTCAAATATAGGTGGGATTTTCAAATTTACGGGAATTTAATTATCGTGATTCTCACATAGTCGGGATTTGAGTATCTACTGGGCTTTTGATAGAGTCGGAATGTTTGGATTCTAATATACTGGGGATTGTTTGTCAGGGTTTTGCTTTAGTCAGGATTTTGAATGTCGAGATTTTGATATAATTGGGGTTTTTATTGCCGTAATTGTGATAATATCGGGAATTTGATACTGTCGAAATTCATACATCAATTTGAATTAGTCTAGAGTTCAAGTCAAGATTTCATTGCAGGGTTTCTGATATAGGTCGGAATTCTGAGGGGCGAGATTATGATATTTTCGAGATTTCCATGATATCAATTCGTCTTTTTTAGATTCTAATCTGGTCATGATTTTTATATCGTCAGAATTCTAATTTACTAGAGATTGTTTGTCCACTTTTTGGTTTAGTTAAAATTTATATTTTCGAGTTTTGATATAGTTGGAGTTTTTGTTTGCCGAAATTGTGATTATGTCAGGAGTTTCTCACTGTCTAAATCCAAATATTGTCGTGATTTTTATTGTCGTGATTCTAATATAGTCAGAATTTCATTATCGTATTTTTGATACAGTCGGAATTTTGAATATTAACATTATGAGTTTTGGAGAGTTCAATGCTAATGAGGATTTAGACTTGCTCGAATTCTAATATGGTTGCGATTTTTTATTGTCAGGATTCTACTATACTAAGGATTGATTGTTCGGTTTTTGTTATAGTCAGAATTTTGATTGCCGGGAATTTGATATAGTTGGAATTTTTGTTTTCCGAAATTATAATTATGTCAGGAGTTTCATACTGTCGAAACTCAAATATTGTCCAGATTTCAATATGTCGGAATTTTATTGTCGTGATTCTAACATAGTCGGAATTTTAGTACTGGGTTTTTGATATAGTCAGAATTTTGAATGATCTGATTGTCATGTTTTCAAGATTTCGATGCTAATAGGAATTCAGATTTGCGGGAATTTTTTTTATCGCGATTCTGACATAGTCGGGATTTCATTGTCGTGTTTTTGATATGATCGGAATTTTGAAGGACTAAATTATGATATTTTCGAAATTTTCTTACTAATGGCGAGTTAGAAATATCTAGATTCTAATATGTTCATGATTTTTATATTGCCGGAATTCTAATATTCAAATTCAAATTCAAATTCAAATTCAAAACAGTTTTATTACCATAAAAAATAAATACAATAATTTCAATAAATAATACATTATTAAACATTAATAGTGTACATGATTTTATGAAGTTTCATCACAACAATATTAATATGGTAATCGGAGTGTACTGCGATTTTAAAACCGATACACTTGCGACTCAGCGCATGTGCCGTACAACCCGGTTGTATTTAAAAAGAAAAACAATTCTATGAAAGATAGAGCAATATGCATAAATTAATCAATAGTTTAGAGAGTAGAGAGGTCAGAAGAGCAAGAGAGGGAGCAAAGGCCGGCAAGAACCACAGAAGAGGCAGAAGCGGTAAGACGAAATGAAACTTATTTCTATTTCTGAAGGATTAAAATAAAAAGCTCAATACTTTTAAGGCAGGAATCAGCTAAGCAATACCATGACAAGTGGGTCCCTTTAAAGCATTACAATACTACTCCGGTGAGTTGCGCATTTAAGACATATTTTTTTATATTTAATAAAAAACTTGCAGGTGAACTTTCTTTTATATGAGTAGGCAGATTATTCCACATGCGGACACTTACATATTCAAATGACTTTTTAAATGTCGATGTTCTATGCATAGGGATTGTAAGTAAGTAAGGATTTCGCGTATTATATGTAAGTTCCCGAGTGAAAAATAAATTTCTTAAACTTGCAGGTTGGCCAGTTTTGATGATTTTGTATATTAAATTGTACATGTGCACCTTTCTTCTATTGTTCATATTTAAGATAGAATTTGTATTTAAATAAGGAGTTATGTGATTTCTATATGGTATGTTAAAAGAATATCTCATACAGCTGTTTTGTAATTTTTGAATTTTGTTAGATAAATAAACTGTTAAGGAGTCGCCATATACAATATCACCGTAATCGAGCAATGACAGAACGAGTGCATCACACAACCAATATTTTATTTTAGGTGGTAAAATATTTTTATACTGATATAGACCTCTTAATCGGGAATAAGCAGCCTTAAGTTTATTATTAACATGGGTTGTAAAACGCAAATTTGAGTCAATTACCACTCCCAAATTATTTTTTTCAGTGACAATCGGTACATCTTCGCCCTTTATATTGATTTTTAAGGTATTCTTAATTTCATCTAATTGATTTTTATTATTTGTTACAAACATTACACACGATTTTAAAGCATTTAGTTTCAAATTATGATTTTCAGCATACAAGGTCAAATTTTGTAAGTCACTGTTAATTTTATTTTGAGCTCTAAGCATGCCTGGCATGTCAAAGGATAGGTACACCTGAGAATCATCTGCGTATTGTTGCAATTTTGAATGTTGTAAGCAATTTTCCATATCAGCCACATAAATACAAAAAAGTAATGGTCCCAATATAGAGCCTTGCGGTACACCTGTGCTTAAGGGCAAAAAATTTGAGTATTCTTGACCTGAGTTTTTTATGACACGGACACAATGATAACGATCTTCAAGATAAGATTTAAAAAAAGTAATAGTTTTATCCGAAAATCCAAAGTATTCCAATTTAGCTAAAAGTAATTGATGATCGATGGTATCGAAGGCTTTACTAAAGTCCAGTAGGGTTAAACATGTTGTTTCTTTAATATCACTTTTAGCCCTGATATCACTAATCATACTAAGAAGACTTGTTATTGTACTAAAGGACTTTCGGAAGCCCGATTGACAGTCTGGAATTATTTTAAGAGTATAAACAAAGTTTGATATTTCATCAAAAATATGACGTTCCAATATTTTTGATATAACTGGTAGAATGCTGATCGGTCTAATATCTTTAAAACCTTCAGGCAATGACACTTTAGGCAACGGAACAAGAATAGCCATTTTCCATTCGTTTGGAAAAATACTTTGTAAAATACAAGAATTAATAATATTTACTAACGGTTTTAGACAATAAGGAAGGCATATCTTAAGATCTCTAATAGAAATGCCATCTATTCCGACTGCATTAGTTCCAATATTTTTTATAATATCTATAATATTATTTTCATTTATTAGGTTTATGTTAAAGTCTTCCTGAATTCTATTATCCTTGTTAGTTCGGTAAAAAATAATTTTTTCATTAGATGTTAATTTCTGGAATGCTACAGAGTTCGCAAAAAAATTATTTAAATCCTCTGCATTATTTAAGTTTTCAGGTATGAAGTTATTTTTATTTTTTGTAAAGTTTAATTTTTTAGCATTATTCCAGAATTCCTTCCCCTTTTTTAAAGACATTTGTTGAAAATAAGCTAATTTTTCCCTGTGTATTGCGTGTTTAGTGAAATTTTTTAACTGCCTATAATAATTTAGGTTACCGTCGGACTTTTGCTTTAGATATTTTTGTCGCGCCTTATCTCTGAGTTTCATTAAAAGTTTGATATTGCTCGTAATCCAGGGGGTAAACGGTTTATCTTTTAAAGTTTTTGTTTTAAAAGGAGCATATTTGTTTATTAAATAGGTTATATTATTATTAATTATTGTTATCTTCTCATTAACATTATTAGTATAATATACATCATCCCATGGTAGTCGTTGTGCATCATTTTGAAATGCTAAGGGATCTATATTGGCATAATCGCGATATTTGATTGTTTTATTACAAGATTGGTATTTAGGTATAATTAAATTTACGTATGTTAAATTATGATCAGTAATATTCTCAGAAATAAGAACGGATTCTGATTTAAGACATTCGAGATTTTGATTAATAAATATAACGTCCAACAAAGTAGCTGTATTTGAGACAGTATTAATTCTGGTGGGGTCTTTTATTTTTTGATGAAGTTCAAAAGTTTCTAACAGACTAACAAATTTTTGACTTGTACTTGTCTCGCTTAAAAGGTTTATGTTCAAATCTCCGAAAAATATTACATTATCATAAAACGGCACCGACACACTCAAAATATCCTCCAAACAATCAAGAAAGTTAGATGAATTAATATAAGTATTAGAGATTAATTGTCTGGTTTTTGTCATAGTCAGAAATTTGATTGTCGGGATTTTAATATGGTTCGGGTTTTTGCTTGTCACAATTGCTAATATGTCAGGAGTTTCATACTGTCGAAATTTAGATTTATCGAAATTCAAATCTGCCGCGATTTTCAAAATGTCGGGATTGAATTCTAATATACAAGGGATTGATTGTCAGGTTTTTGTTTTTAGTCAAAATTTGGATTGTTGGTATTTTGATATAGCTAGTGTTTTTGTTTGCCGAAATTGTGATTATGTCAGTTTCATACTGTCGAAATTTACATTTATCGGAATTCAAATACAGCCGGAATTTTCAAATTGTCGGGATTCTAACACGGTCGAAATTTATGAAGATTACATTATATTCGAGATTATCGTTGTCGTGATTATGATATAGTCAAGTTACTTTTGTCAGGATTATGATATAGTTTGGGTTTTTGATTGTCGAAATTAGAATAATGTAGATTTGTCGAAATTCAAATATAGTCGAAATTTCAGTACTGGGTTTTTGATATAGTCTAAATTTTAACTGACCTTATTGTCATATTCTCGAGATTTCGACGCTTATGGGATTTTAGATTAGTCCGGTTTCTAATATTGCCGAGAATCCAATATACTGATTGTCAGGTTTTTGCTTTAGTCAGGATTTTAAATGTCGAGATTTTCATATAGTTGGGGATTTTATTGTCGGAATTGTGATAACGTCGCAAATTTCATATTGTCGAGATTCGTATAGTCGGGATTTAGAATTTTGACGAAATTATGATATTTGCGAGATTTTCATACTAATGGCGATTTAGATTTGTTCGTATTCTAATATGGTCGTGATTTTTATAATGTCGGAATTCTAATATACTAGGGATTGATTGTCTGTTTTTTTTTTGTCAGAATTTTGATTGTATGGATTTTGCTATAGTTAGTGTTTTTGTTTGCCGAAATTGTGATTATGTCATTAGTTTCATACTGTGGAAATTCAGATTTATCGAAATTCAAATATATCCGGAATTTTCTAATTGTCGGGATTTTATGTCGTGATTCTAACACGGTCGAAATTTCTTTATGGGATTTTTGATATAGTCGGAATTTTAAATGACGAGATTATGATATTTTCGATACATGGTCTTGCTTTTTATATTGTCGGAACTCTAATATGCCAGGAGTTTTGTGTTTTAGTCAGGCTCGGAGGTCAGGATTTTGAGGTAGTGTGGAGGTTTTTGATTACCGAAACTATGATAATATCAGTAATTTCATACTATTGAAATTTAGATTTGTCAGAATGGAAATGCATGCAGTCGAAATTTTTCAATTTTCGGAATGTTCATTGTAGTGATTCTGATATAGTCGGAATTTTGATTGTCAAGATTTAGATTTGTCGGGATTCTATTTTATTCGGGATTTTTATTCGCGCGATTGTAATAGGCATAGTTCTAATTTTCATTTACCGGGATTACGATTTTGTCAAGATTTTGGTACTGTTGGGATATCAATGATTTTTTACTGTCATTATACTAATTTTTGTCTTGTCGGGAATTGTATATAGATATTCGAGGCTTTGTCTGTCGTGATCTGATATCATCGGATTGCTTGGTAATGTACTGTTGGTAATTTAGATGTGTCGATAATTTGATATAGTCGAATCTTATTTTTTTCTATTAATTCCAATATATTATATTTTTTGGGAATTTGATGGTGACGTTTTAATATAGCCGAATGCTACTGAAATGACTGAATTTTGAAAAGGTTTTCGACCTTTTGAAAATAATGGAAGTTCGAAATTCAAGGAAACTGCTTGTGGATATTCTAATAATGCATCTATTAACAGGCTGTTGATGTTGGTCTCAATAAGAGATAATATCTAATTTAAAAACAATTTTGAACCATACAATTAACTTATTTTTATAATTTAGTGAACTTTTTGGATCACCTTTTCTGTTCGTTAACATCAGTTTTCAGGTTGTTAAAATTTGTTAATTACAATTACAACAATAACACATAATTAAAATTCATCATTCATTACAATACAATTTTAATTTCAAAAGCAGCCACCCTAAATATCTTGCGAATGGTTCGAGATATCGCCAGATACTCTTATATCGCTTTCGAATTGATACGGATGATGGATGAGAAGAGATCATAAGAGGGCACGTCAAAGTGACAGCTGCTGATCCCCAACCCCCATATTCTCAAATCTAATAAATGACAACATGTACCTGGGTATAGCTCGTTGGAAAAATAATAAACACTTATCTTTAAATTAAGTTTGTTGTAGACGTACAAGATGACGTCGACTGTTCAGCTGATCCAAATGTTTGCACCGCTGGATACAATTGCGAAAATAGATGTTCTGATTGTGAGTAATCTTCTATTGCGTAAGTTAAGTTCGATAAATTTAGAAAGTCAGTAAAGATTAAGAGGTTGTTTTATAGTATACGATGTCTAAACTAATCCAAGACAGTTCTAGAAAGGAATTAAATAAAACTAAGTGAAAGAGTAGGTATTATAACAAAGTGCAGTGGCTAATCTAACTAACGCCATGAACTAGAAATTTAGCCAGACGCTACTGGAATTTTATGATAAACTATGAATGCAATGACGAATTCCTTTATTAAATAAATGTTTAATTGCTTTAACATTCTTGTTACCTTCATTGAAATTTATTGTTGTTATTTTAGCTACAATCCGACAATACACCTGTGAAGTGGACGCCGATTGTACGGTCTTAAAGCCAAGATCAAAATGCCGTAAATATTGCGTGCTTCCAACGGTTGAAGATGGCGATGATTCAGGTAACATCTAACACTTCGTAGATCCCTATTTTTTCCGTCCTCTGTTTAACATATTTCCTCCATTAGAAGTCGCATATGCGAAACCTCTAGGAATATAATGTAGATCATTTTTACGTTTGTAAATCTGTCAAGTGGAGATTCTCTTATTTGACACTCCTCATAATTCCAGATTAGTATACAAAACTTCAAGTAGTTATGTCATATGTAAGGTTTAAGTTGATCATCTACTGTGCTAAGTAAATAAGTAAATTATAACACTATAGATATTTATCAACCCGGATACGAGATAAATAAATAACTCACTCTATATAAACCGTAATCAATAAATAACTCAAAAGTACTGGCCAAATCTAAATGAGTACAGCAATATAAGAATATTAAATTATATTTACGAGGCTGTGGCAACCAGTTCCTAAATTTTGACATTAATCCACTACCGTAAAATCATTCTCAAGTCTGTCCACTAATATAAGTTATAAAATGTTTATTCCACTAAAAAAAACAAATTCAAAAAATGGCCCCACGTTGGGCGCCATAAAATTATGTAACTTTGGTGGTGTTAACGATACATCACCATACTAGGCAAACCTTAACTTACGTGTAAGGTGGGCCTAGGAACGGCAGCTCTTATGTCGCTATGGCATGAAGTTCAGGGGAGTCATTAGTGGATAATATTGCAGTTGTTTAGACAAACCTGATGCTGATAATACAGATTAGATTGGAGTAAGCAGCAGCTCTCAACTTCATATAAAAGTTCACACAAGCAATTATGATCTGATTTAGACGCCATCCGCAACGAATTAATAAGAAACTGAACTCTTTTCTGAAGCTGAGATATGCTCTGAGGAAAGTTCTTACTGCTGATCTTGTCAGGGATAGGTCAAAATAGAAGATAATCAAAAACACTATTTGCAGTCTATTCAAAGCAAAAAAAATCATTTATATCACACTATGAACTGGTCCCTACAAAAGTTATTGACTCATTTTAATCCCTAATTGGCCAATTTAAGTGCAGATAAAGTAACTAAATATTTCACTGACCGTGCAGTGTTAAGGTACTAAAACTAAACCTTATCGGCGACTACAAAAATTATTTAAGTTTGAATATTAATTTATTATATTAAATGCTTGGTGAATGCAAATGGTAATAATGAACAGCCTCACCAAATCCTTTCTAGGTGGAGATTACAGGGAGCCTAACGAAAAGTGATCATAAAATCTCTGAATTCTACTCTCTAATTCATGGAAATAATAAAAGGAGAGTGTCCGATTCCATATTAAAAAATGGGCATCGTGTTCGATCACAGCGATTCGGTGTTAACTTAAGAGAATTACAGCCTTTGCTTCTAACGGTAAAATAGATACCTATATTATCGACTGGCAATAGATATGATAAATTAGTAATCGGTATAAATTATATGCCCGATACTTTATTCCCAACACAGTCTATTTTAAGTATTTAAGGTAAGCTTTCAAACAAACCAAAGAAAAGTGCAAACTTCTGTATTGTATTTATATTATATTGTTGTAACTTTTCAAGCCATCTGGCTACATGTCCTTCAGGCTGTTTCATATCCAAAAGCCATTTAAGTGCTGCATGATAAGTCCTTATTGTCATTCTTGTCAATAGACCGTACTATGCCAAAAGCTCTTTTCGGGTTACACAGTAGTTACGTTCAGGTTTTGAAAGTGTTCGACTGTAGTATTCGATAACTCCTTCTTCTCCTGCTTGTACTTGCGATAAAACTGCTCTGATCCCGGTGCTGCTTGCGTCTGTGTCCAATACAAATTTTTTTGTTCCGGATATCTCCCTTAATTTTCTGCTGTGTTAGCGCGGCAATTTAAAATAAGTATGCCTGTTCTAGAGAGCAATAAACTTGGTTTGCATTTTTTTTAATACGAATACCCTATATGGTATTACTATTGAATATTTAGGAAAAAAAACAATTCTCAAATATTTTTTAAACGCTTACAATTTTTTTGTACAAGGCTATAAGCATTTTAGGTGCTAATTTTAGAACTACAATTCCTTCTTGGTGTTGACGGTGACATCTACACGGAATTTTGGTTTCGCATTTTTTTTGAAAATTACTGATATTTGATAGTGCTTTTTTGATAAAATATGCGTATTCTTTTACTGGCCAGACTGCATAAAATAATCAGAGAAAGGTTAAGAACTTTTTTTTAATTCGTACTTAAAGTGCATTATAATTTCATATTTCACGTCGGCGCTACTGGTCAATTCTAAAGAGGTAGTGTGATTCCAAATAAGTGATTTAAATGCTTATTCCATCCATCCAGTTTCAGATAAAAATCTTTACGCGTTTAGGAGATATCTATAAATGGTTTTTTGCTTAACATACAACATCCTTATCTCCGTAATGAAGCTATTAAAGATCACAGTTTTTTTAGAACTGTTGGTCTCTTTAAATAAAGTCAGCAGTCATCTTCCCTGCCAAAGTGCTTTTAAACAACCAAATGGTATCAAATTTCGTCCGATATACCGGAATGTATATCTGGTATCTGGACATTTATTTACGGTAGAGACTATTCCTTTAATCTTATTTTTAGTTTCCTGCATGGCATATCACTCAAACATACCAGAATATGTCAATAAATGGTGGACAGCCAAGAAATTTAAACCGGATTGTGACGATGACGGAAACTGGCTTCCAAAACAGTGCAAAGGTGGACTACAGGGAAGGTATATTAACAAAAAGGGTGTAGAATTTAATTTAAATGATGATATGTTTCTGGAACTGGTGACTGTGAAAATTATAAATATGGTAATTTCTCTGTTTTAGGTGCCTATGTTACAGCTCTACAGGGATTCGTCTGTTTGGACAAGCTCTCTACACTGAGTCAGCCAATATGACGTGCGGTAAGAACGTAGACTGTTTTAACATAAGACCATATCCTTCTGAAGGCACTGTA
The DNA here is from genome assembly GCA_016904865.1 of Pissodes strobi. Classification (NCBI taxonomy): domain Eukaryota; kingdom Metazoa; phylum Arthropoda; class Insecta; order Coleoptera; family Curculionidae; genus Pissodes; species Pissodes strobi. The sequence continues at coordinate 111,974 of MU184083.1, read as the reverse complement.
CCTAACTAAAATTATTCTTAGAAAATATTAGGAGGAACCTAAAACAAATAGTCTTAAAAATTCCAACCATATGTGTCTGAACCCCAAACATTTCCGTCTTCATTATTGTTAAATTAAATTTTCTTTAGCGTCACCACACACCAAGTTTTCTTAGGCAGTTTCGTCCTTTTGAACTGATAGTAATATTATGATTTAAGTGAAGTGGTATTGCCCCATAATATGCGCAATATTAGTTGCAATAGTAGTCCTTCTTGTGTGATGGGCTTAGAATGATGGGAGTAGATTTGAAAGGCCTTTTTAATCCACTTTAGATTTCCCCACGATCTATCTGCTAAACCCCTTGATCAATTTTGGGGGCAGGTTTTCAGCTTCCCCTCTCTGCAAGAATGCCGCACACCAACAAACTCACTCCACAGTCATACGTCAACCAACATGGTGAGCTATACCTCTTTTGAAATAGTTGTTATGATTAGCAAGGAAATGTATAAAATTTTTACAGACATAGACGAAGCCTAGCTATGCCACTGAATTAAACACCACAATCTTGGCAGGGTTCTTTCAAAGTAATTTGTTGCCTCCCATTTGGTTGCACGCATTATTTGGGAACACCTCCTCAGTAATCCTTCGCCATAATATAGGATGCGTTTTATTGTCTCTCTTCCTCTACCTGGCAGAATATTTGGTAGGTTACGTTCAGTCCGGTAGTCCGGTGAGTCTTAATTTCTGTTCAGTCAACAGTGTCCCGTTAGTAGACCACCATCTTTCTAATGGATATCCGATGGCGACTAAGAAAATCTTTTATTAGCTGTTTTGCAGATGATTTCTTTTCTTCTCCATTTCGAATTTTGTATCCAAAAGAATCGAATGTTTTCTCAATCCACAGTTATAGTCAAAAGCGATCTTATCGTGCGGGTCCAAAGGTCACAATTTTCAGTAAAAACTTCATTCGTGGCAGATTTTGCGTGTAAAATCTGTCAGAGGAATGACATTTAATGAAAAATGTGACCTTTGGACCCGCACGATAAGACCGCTTTTGACTATACCATTTCTCGTTAACACTTTCAAGAAAGATTATTGACCCTATATGCAGTGAAGACGTGTCGGCCTGATATTGGTAGATCCGCTCGTTAAGATCCGTGTTCATTATGCTGGTTCGCAATTTCCATAAATGGTTCAGATTTCATGCATGAATTTTTAGCCTAAAATCTAACATCCTCCAGGAATCCACACCACACAACCATCTTGCTAATTAGGAGCAACAAAACCTAAATGCTTAAACAGAACGCTATAACACTTCTTCGTTTAGACAGATAGCTTTCAGCTATCTCTTATTGTTTCTTCTTATTGCCTTTACTGAGACGTCTATCATGATGGCATATGGCCTCCCCTGGAACATCGTTATAAATTTCACTAAAAGAAACATATTTATTACCAAAATTCCACAAAGGATTTCCAAGATCATTGATTTATTTATTCTGTAACTATCCAATGACAGCAAAAACATTAATGTTAAAACTTGTAGCTTGTAGTAGGAGAAAGTCTGACTTAGAAGCGGTTGGACGGAATTACGCGTCTTTGCATTGTGACAGTATGGGAAACTATGAAAACCTACAGTGTGACATTGAAAAGGGCCTTTGCTGGTGCGTGGAATCTCTAAGTGGTGATCTCACGGCTCCCATTGTACCAGCTGCAGTTATGAAGAAGCTGCCGTGCTGTAAGTAATAATTCTTATTTTATTACTCGATGTGTAAAATTTAGAACCGACATACGTTTTAATGTGACAAAATGTAAAAGCGGTTATGGAACTAGGTATAACGTAATGACATAGTCCAAAGATTCTTAAACTGTGGTAATGACTAGATAGTACCAGAGAGTGTTTGAAAATGTGGCGTAACTGATGACTGATGACTCATTAATTAATGCTTTTTATATCAAGTTTCTTGACATGTTGCTGTATTTTTTAATTAATGTTAATTGCCAATCGTGCTATAATCAAATCGCATGCTATTGCTCAATTACTAATTGGATCATTAGAAATATCAGTTCCAGAATCTTGGTACTTATTTATAGCACATATCAAAAAGAGTTTTTGGGCATTCTTTTGCGAGTAACGCCAATGATAGTTTTTTAAAGCCTTTTCCCATGTTTTAGTCCGTTATTACCAGGCCACAGAACGGTTCGGTTCCATGGAATGATGTTAAGGCCCTGCTCGAGCGAGGCTTTCAGCCTCCTAAATTCCATTTACACGTTTATCCCTCGGCACCCGTATTAATTGGCCATTTGCTTTAGCGTAGTTCTATATTCCCAGACAACCCTAGACTTCAGAAATTTCAGAGCTGCCTGTCTATCGGATAAAATGTATATATTAGCTGCGTCTGTTTATGTATGTCTGTTTATGAATTCCGGAGTAAATGCATCTAAGACAATAACTTCTGCTTGAAACATGGGTTGTACTTTGCTTATGGGACTGTGAAATCTTACAGTTGGGACCATTTAACCCAATGCCGACTTCTTCATTCATCTTCGATCCATCTATATACCAGGTAGTAGTTGAGGGAGCTGATTTTGGGATACTGCTCGGCGGTCTTGAATGACCACTTCAAAAGGCCTTTCAAAACCATGCTCTGTTAGCGTATAACATTACAGATAGATTTCTTCCAATAAGCTTAAACGTCCAATAAGTTCTTTTGATTTTAGTTGGCTGGTTTGAAGCATTTACATCACCTCCTTTTTCGCAAGACTGCGAAGTGGAGCGCGGTCCTGAAAAACCTCCATTGCTGCAGCTGTGGAACATGTGTGCATAGACCTTTTAATGCTCATACTGCTGAAGAATGTCAGTTCCTGGCCATCAAGCGTAGGTACTTTAAGCTTGAGCTGAAGACAGAGTTTGTTAGTTCTGTTAGTAGGTCAGGTCACCATAGACAGAGCTCCTGCTTCTCAGCAGCCTTTTACAACTATAATGGTCGTTCCTGCTTTCCGCTGTATGACTCTGCCTTTTAATACTCAGCTTCTCTACGTACGCATGTACTATCTATGGATTCAATACTCCCTCTATGCCTATGAATACTTTTGCTGGAAGCGTATTTTCGATGTGTTTTATTAGAGAGCTCATAGCACTGATTGCCAATTTGCCCGGTTGCATATTTGCAAATACCCGACGCGTTATCCACTCGCGAAGTTTCGGCTGCATTTCGGGCGCTCGTAAATACCAGACGTATGGTGACGATACGTCTGGTATTTACTATACCAAATTACGCATTATTACAATATGGCTTCATGATTCAATCAATCTGCCGCAAGAGCTGTCGTAGTCGAGAGGTTTAAATGGTTGGGTCTCTCCTGGACGGTGCGGGTTCAAACCCCGTTGCTTTTTTTTATTTTTTTTAAGATTATGTTTCTAAAGAGTTTTTTGTTGATTTTGGGTATGTCTTGGGTTAGTTTGGCTTAGTTTTTCTCTTGATTTTGGGTATGTCTTGGGTTACGTTTGGGTTAGCACCTGGTTAGTTTCTCTTCTTTGAGCCCCCGTAGCGAGCGGTAGCGAGCGGAGGGCCATGCGAAAAGTGAAATATTACTAAAACTAACGCACTAGGGAGTCTTGTAAACAACTGACGCGTTAGTCCGACACGTCTGTTATTTACGAATGAACTTCGGAAGATAACGCGTCAGGTATTTGCGAATATGCTGCCCGGTTGACATGCAAATTGGTTTAAGTAAAGCTATGATGTACAAATTCATTACTTTTTCAACAGATTTAAGAAGAAAGGAAGCCAGGCTTTTGGGGCGGTTAGACTTAGAGTCCTCGGGGTCACGCCTTTCGGTTTTTGGAATAAACCTTAAATCACCTTAACCTCTATCCACAAGTTTGAAATATATCAAAAATTAAAATAAGCTTTGAATTACGCTCCTATCATTGAAGGAATCTCGTCAATGCTTTGTTGAAGCATTTTGTACTTGCGGTGTATTGTGCTTTCAAGATTTTGTATCTTCGACTTTTTTTAAACCGATCATTTACATTTTCCGTATTACATTCTCGGCCTCTTTTTTGATCTTTCGTCTTTTGTATCTTTACTATCCTTCGACCTTTTCTCCTCGATTCGACCTCCTCAGATTATTATAATCTTTAAACGCCACACAAATAGATTAATGATTATTAACAAACGATCTTTGTGAAATTTTCCATTATCACCAATACCAATTTCATTACTATATTTTTTGCATTTATGTCAAGCCCATGAATCGTAATCACCTCAAGTGTTGCAATTTTACTTGCACACATCTATCCTTATTCATTTTTAATGTATGCGGTTACTGGGCAATCCACGTCTGAACCATATTTAAACAGAACCAAAACCAAAATAACGTCTGGAACTCATTTATAAACCAGTTCAACCAACACCATTACCACATTTTAACTATCACTATCTTATGTCATTGTTATTCCATTTAATGCGGATAGCTTGTCTCACCTGATGTAAATTCACATTCAATCACCAAGTTATAAATATCATGATATCCAAATAATGAGAATCATTGTAATACTTATGTCGCTAGTAAAAATACAGGTTTTTTCTTGATTTTAAATTTTCAGATTTAGAGGGTAACGTAGGTACTCAGTACCTCAGACAATGCGAGAGCAAAAAATATGCAACCGCCATGATCACCGCCAAACTGAAAACTCATGGTGTAGTGACAGTTGAAGCAGATACGCTGTTGTGCGATGCTGATGGAAGTTATGGCGCATACTCAATATCATCAGGAATGTAAGTAGAAACATGAATAGGTTAGTTTTGATGTTACGAAGTTATTAAATGTTTGGGGTTAGAATTGCGAAACCACATAAAATAGATAGATGTTGTGAAGGATTCATTTTTATGGACCAAAGCGTTACTTTTTCTCCACTTCGCTTTTTAAATTTGCACTCAATTCAACACAAGTGCCAATTAAGTGATCCTAATGAAACTAAGTTGCTCAGATATTGTACTGCTGAACCTACAGTGTTGATTCTAGACCTTATTAGTTTCTTATGGTCATGTTCAGTCAAATGGCTCGTAACTGATCTAAGTTCGTTTTTATGAAGCTCTATCAACTTTCAAATATAGTTAGGCAAGTACAAGATGAGTATTTTTGCTTGTTGCTATCCTGGAATAGGAAATATCCAGTGAGTCATATCTGGCTGCCTCTCATTCATTGATCTTCTCCATTAATAATATACTTTTACTTTTCACCTGTTCATAGGCACACGTTTAAGATTTAAGCTGAAGCATGCCTCTTAGTGGTCAGTTTGGCTGATAATTGTAGAATTCGCCATGGGTCTATAGAGAGCGTGCAATCGATTTTAAAAATTCCGGCGCCAACAACGTCTTCCACCTTTTCTTGCCCCTTAAACAAATCTATATACCAGACAGGTCGAAAATCCTTACTTGATATCCCTCGATAGTCTCTTGAAAATGGTGATATAAGTCATGCAGCCTAACTTCAATTTTGCATACCTAAAGCATCTTCTTAGTGTAGTGTAACCTTTATTATGAGTATTTGCTCTGAAACAAGAAATAATCAGTAGGTCATTTCCAAGAACTTATCTCATCCATCATGGCTTAACGTGATTCTACGAAATCATTCTGGTCTGTAAAGTTTTTACACCTTCTTTAGTCAGTAGTAATTCGCGTTTTCCTTGCCTTGTTTTTAGCCAATTAATTGGCACATTTTTCAGTTTAAACTTTCAGTCCTGGAACATTCAACGCTGTCTAAGTCTCTGAGATACCCTTGTTCTAGATATATTATGTTTTATATTGTTGCGGAGGATTCATTTAAAAAAATCAAAAATCAGTTTAATGATATAGAAAGCTTCAAACTGCCACCACCAATAGCAAAACACCTCATTCTTATGCAATATCGACAGCTTCTTCCAGTATTTCTTTATACCAGATAAGACTAAGATCCTGAAAATGGTGATATAAGTAATGCAGCCTAAGTTCAATTTTGCACAGCTAAAACATCTTCTTAGTGTAGTGTAATCTAAATTATATATTGCTCTGAAACAAGAAATAATCTATAGATCATTTGCAGCAGCTTCTCTCATCCATCAATTGGTTCGACATAATTCTACGGAATGGTTCTGGTCTGTAAAGCTTTTACACCTTTTTCAATTTAAACTTTCAGTCCTAGAACAGTCAACGCTCTGAGATACGTTGAGCTACGCAGACTTCTATATCGTAAATCTCAGCTTGAAAAATAGTTATGTTAGTCCCCAAGGAGTTCATAAAGTTTATACGAATACTAACAAATTTTGGTGCCAGCAGCGTTTTCCATCTTACTTTTTATAGCTGACAAGTTTGTATGCGAGACGAAGGCACCTCTTTTTATATACAGCAAGACTTAAATCAATCATATTTACAAGCCTTAAGCAGCTTCTTAGTTATTTTTATCATAGTTCCTCTCATGCATTGACTTCTTCTATTAACTGATTTTACAGAATAGTTCTAGTGAGTAGATGTATATTCTTGCACATTTCTCAGGCAGGTGTTCGGAAATTTCATTGCCTTCAACTCTCTCAGGTCCACACTCCTCCTCCTCTCAGGTGCCGTCTCTGTTGAGGTTGGCGACTGTTATGGCAAATTGGTCTCTATCCTGTGCTTGATGGATGGCACCTCTTTACGGAGTATTTCCGTCGGTTTTGGTCCAGTCACGTATATTTCGGAGCCATGATTTCTTCTTCCTGCCTATACCCCGTTTTCCCTCGATTTTTCCTTCTAGTATTAGTTGAATCTGTTCGTACTCTGCATGTCGCATTAGATGCCCTAGATAAGCTGTTTTTTTTATTTTGATGGTGTTAATAAGATGTGGGCGTGTGTGTATTCTTCTTATGACTTCTTTATTTGTAGTCTTGCTTATCCAGCTTATCCGTAACATTCGGCGGTACATCCACGTTTCGAAGGCGTTCAGTTTTTTCGTATCCTCTGCTTTGAGGGTCCAGATCTCACTTCCATACAAAAGCAGTGACCATATATAACATTTTAGGGTTCTGAGTCTTGTCACGACTGGGAGCTTCGGGTGACAAAGTATCTTACGCATATTCATGAATCCAGTTCTGGCAATTTCGATTCTTCTTCTAATTTCTTTACTCCGGTCCAATTGGTTGTTGATCTCTCTGCCTAGATAGGTATAGCTTTTTATATCCTTCAGGACAACGTTATTTAGGACCACATTAGCTCTGAGGACTTATCGGGGGTTCCAATTGAATATCATAGTCTAGGTTTTAGCTGTGTTTATTTCCAGGCCAATGTTTCTGCTTTCTGTTGTTAGAATGTACATAAGGCTCTCCAGTTGTTCTTTAGTTTCAGCCAGCACTACAGTGTCGTCAGCGCATCGAATATTGTTGATTACAATTCCATTGATCTTGGCACTGTCTTGTTGGCTGTTTAGTGATGGTTGCATTATATATTCCGCATATACGTTAAATAGCAAGGGGGAGAGAATGCATCCCTGGCGTACTCCGCTTTCAATTTCGACACAGTTCGTGTTGCCGTTGTTGGTTTTGATGCATCCTTCGTGGTTCCAATATATATTTCGAATTATAGCTATGTCCTGTCCATCCAGTCCTATCTTTTTCATGACATGTATTAGTTTTTCATGATGGATACGGTCGAATGCTTTTTTGTAATCCACAAAGCAAACATACAGCTTCCTCTGCACTTCCAGCTATCTTTCTGCTATTAGTGTTAGACTAATAATTGCTTCCCGCGTTCCTGTTCCCTTTCTATCTTCATAAATAGTTTAGCTGTGTGGCTCATCAGGCCTATTGTCCTGTGAGCTTCGCATTTCCAAGCTCTGCATTTCTTAGGTATGGTAATGAAGGTGGAGGTGAACCAGTCTCTTGGGAGAGTTCCGGTTTCATATATTCGGTTGTAAATTATTGTTAACCCGGTGATGGCTTCCTCGCTTAGATGTTTGAAGTTCTCTGCTGTAGTGAGATCTTCTCCTGGGGCTTTGTTGGTTTTTGCTTCCCTGATTGCTCTAATGACCTCAGACTTCAGTATGGCTAGGCTATCATTCTTTTCTACAGGCGGATATTCCTTTGACCGTTCATCTCCAAACAGTTCCTTTAAATAATTTTCCCAAATTTTATTTTCCTTTTCTGGATCTAATTCGATTTTCTCGTTGTTTCCTGTTTTCATGGAGATACTGTTTGGTTTCCATAGGTCTGCTCCTTCTTTTATCTTCTCGTGGAGCTCTCTGTCTTTATGTTGAATCTGTAGGTCTTCTATTTCATCGCATCTCTGCTCTAGCCATTTTTCTTTAGCAGTTGCGATGAGATTGTCAATTTTTTATTGAATTCCTTGAATCTTGCGATATTCTTATTCTTTGATTTTCGTCTTTCATCCATTAGGTGTAGTAACTCATCAGTTATCCAGAGTTTTCGATTCTTTTTGCCTGTTTTACCCACTGTTTGTTCTGCTGCTTCTATCACTATATTTCTAAAGCTTGCCCATGTTTCCTCGATATCTTCATCTTTTGTGTTGTTATTTTGGTTTGGACAGTGCCATTTTATGTCCTTTAGTTTTAAATCCACATTCTGTCTATACTGCTCTATGTTTGTTTGGTCAGCATTTATCCAGTCCAGGCTTCGGGTTTGGATTTTTTTCAATTTAATTCTCAGGGTAGCCACAACTGGGTTGTGGTCCAGACTGCCACACTTCAATTGCTTTTTATTAGTTGATTATATTACGACTGCCCCACATAATATTGAGCTTAAAGCTGAAAGAATTTCAACGCTGCTTAGGTTTCTGGGCGTGTAAAGGTTCTGGTTCACTCTAGGCCTTTTTGGCATACTAGGCTCGTATTTTATCTCTATCAAGATCTAGCTAACGAACCTATTAACCCTTTCAACTTGGAAAAGAGAACCTCTCTACATCTTCAGAAAGGCTTCCCTTCTGCCGTATGTAGATTTGGCTGTAGACTGAATTTGATGGGAGAAGGTTCAGGCTTGCAATGATTGCATCCAGAGCTGTTGTGGAGCATACGTTTTTCTCCATTGACTTACTGACCACACCCACCACAGTAAGATTGCCAGAAGACCCTTTTGTTGAGAGTTCTTAGTTGCTCCGACTGTATATGAGCTGCCTCCCATGGTATACTATACAATATACTCTATTTATTATTTCATGTCTCCTTGTTTTAGAGCTTACTGTACCTGGAGGGATAATACCAAAATTGGAACATGGCAAGCCAACATTGGAGGCATGACAGACGAGCTAACTTGCAGTAAGTATAGAGTTCCCTTAGTTCTAGCTCTGGATTATGATTATATTTTGGCATTTTTGATGTGTAAACATCTTACGCGGCGGTATGAGGGTTAAACTCGGGAAAATGGACGGAAGTGTGAAACCCGGATGTGACATCATAATCATGCGCAGCCTATTTCAGAGCTTCCTTGTAAATCGACTAGCGGATAAAGCCAGCTTGCAAAATACATTCCCGATTTGTCGGAAGGCATCGGGTGTTATCGTTAGATTACGTTGCTATTTTGCGTATGTCTTTACGATGCAATGAATTGCTTACAAGTGCTCTGGTGGCTCAGTAGTTAAGGTACTCCACCTCTGGTTCGGCGGCCCGGGTTCGATTCCCGATGGTGTTTTTTTTATTTTCTTGACGTTATATTTGTAAAAAGTTTTTTTCTTGGTTTTGGGCATGCCTTCGGTTAGTTTTGTTTAGATTTTGCTCGTTGTGCCCCTGTAGCGAGCGAAGCGAGCGGAAGGCAGAAGTGAAGTGTAATATTAGACATTCTAATACAAACGTTACAAATGTAAACATCAACGTCAGGCGGTATTTATGACGGGAATGTGTTTTGCAGGCTGTCTATAACCGTTAGTGTAAAACGTGTTCTTTCTAATGCCAGGCAACCAATTCCAAATAAGTGGTTGCCTATATTCAGGCGTCACGCGGCCTAAGGTGGCATTAGATTTTCATGTCGATAATGTCGATATATGACATTTTTACACATCAGTGTCCCGAGTACTAGCAGACTCGCTCATTTTTTTTTATTAAAAATTATCTATTTACCATTACAGGTGTTTTAAAGTTTATTAGCCAGACCTCAAGGAATAGGTTCATGTTTTCCACTTAATATTTTGTTATTTTTAGATTGTGCAAGAGATTTCTATATGTACGCTCATTCTCAGAGTTGCGAAGGTACCGGAAATTATGCTCTTTTGCAACAAACCAAAAATCCAGCTGGAGAGATCAAGTATTACTGCGTGGGAACAGATGGATTCGCTAAAACTGATCTGATTGATGATGCCACTACAAATTGCACACTTTTTTATTAATCACACTATAACTTGTTTATCTAAATAATTCGACACTGAGTCACTGAGCGATGTAAACGATAGTCGGCGAAAGTAACTAAATTAAATTACTTTACCCAATACGATTTTAGGTTTTGAAACATAGAAATATAGAATAACTATTTTAAAATAGTTTTAAATATTTTTCTTTATTTATTAGTTACTTAAAGAGAATGTTCCTTATACTGTCGTTGATGATCTTGATATGACGCTTGCTGATGGTGTTCAAAGGAAGGTTTCTGGATATATGTTCGAAGTCTTTGTTCAGTTACATCATAAAAATATAGAGTTACAACTCTTGGCAATACCTGAACATGAAAACAGTCGCACCCTACCTGGTGTAGATTTTATTCAACTTGCCAACATTATTCTTGATGTACCAAATAGTTTATATTATTTTGGTGCAAACCAACATATTCCTTACGCTTTTTTTGCTGAAGATGACATCACTCTTTTCGTAAAAATGGTAGCTTGTTCAGAAATTTCGCTTAGGGATAATGAAGGCCAATCATTACAATGTCAAGAAAGGGACAACCTAAAAAAATTATTGAGTGATAATACAAATGTTTTTCAGTCTAGCAATGAGCCGACGCCTTACGCTGAACTTTCTATTGTACTTCTTGATGATAATCCCGTGGCTGTTGCCCTATATCGCATCTCCGAATCAAAGAAGAGTCAACTTCGGGAAGAATTGGATAAAGGGCTAGAAGATGGTATAATTGAAGAGTGTGATTCTCCATATGGCGTCCCAATGGTGCTGGTGCCGAAAAAGGATGGAGGTGTTCGTTTAGCAATAGATTACCGGAAGCTGAATGCTATTACCAGAGCTGTGAGCTACCCACTTCCAAGAATTGATGATCTACTTCATGAAGCTAAAAGGACAAAATATATGACCACATTAGATCTGAGCGGATATCATCAAATTAGTGTTAAATCTGCTGATAACAGGGCCTATTTTCCAAGGAGTTGGGCCCTAGCAAATTTTCGGGCCTCAATATGACTTCAGCTTTCAATTGATTTGTTTTGTGTCGATTTCGAACTGAAAATATTAATTATAATGTAGTTTTTATTCAGATTTAAATTAAGCTTTTCTATTATTTATAAATTTGAATTTCTAATTTTAATAAAAAATAACAGAATTTAGAAAAACTAAAAAAAAAAACACGAAATAAGATTTTAAAAAAGTTATTGAACCAAAGCACAAATTAATGAAAATAAAATAATATTTAAAATAACAGAAATACACTGAGGTTGTTAACACTTTTCTTCGAAAAAAGATTGGATACATAAAGAGTATACACAGCCAGATTTGGGACTATGCACTAACTACTCATTTTTTCGCCGTTTACTTTAACTTTTTAAAATGCTGAACTTTGTAAGTGCCTGTTTTTTACCGTCAAAATTGTTTCGCACACCCACTTACTTTATCTGTATTTTGTTCTGGTATATTTTTAATAAAATGTTTTTTTTATCAGCCTACGTTTTGTCGAGTTGTTATTTTTGTTTAATAAAGATTAGCTTTGTTTTGGAATTCAGATTATAAAGATGGCGAAAGAGTATCGTGATTTTTTTTATTATATTTTAAAAAATATTCTTATAATTATGTAGTTTTTTTATGTTGCACGTTTGGGCCCCACTTGTCATTGGGCCCTAGGCCCGGACCTAATGGGCCTAATGGTAAAATAGGCCCTGGCTGATAAAGACAAAACCGCATTCATAATGCCTTTTGGTACATTTAGATCTACTCGAATGCCGTTTGGTTTGTCCGCTGCACCATCTTCATTCCAAAGGCTAATGGACAGATTTCGCTCGGATGTTTTTATTTTGGCTTACCTTGATGATCTAATTATTATGTCTTCAACTTTTGAAAACCACGTTAAGGGTCTTCAAAAGGTTTTCACAAGGTTAAATCTCTTTAAAATGAAGTTCAATCGGAAAAAATGCTATTTTTGATGCGACTCTGTTCGATACCTTGGACACCTTATAACTCCAGAGGGCAAAAAACCGGATGATTCCAAGGTGGCAGACATAATAAATATGCCTGCGCCGAAAAATGTGAAGGCCTTCTCAGTTTTCTCCAGACCTGCTCCTGGTTCAGGCGTTTCATTGGAAAAATGTCAGATGGGAATGGGGAATGTATCTTTTAAACAGTGAGGTTCTAGCATCGAAACTAAATTGTTTACCACGGATCTTTTTAGAAAATACTTTTATTATCTGTCATAGAATGCAATGATATTAATCAACGTCAAAAAATCTGTCAACCCTTTTAACCTAATATTTTAATTAATGTCATTAATAGCAGAACTCTTCCAGTCTTATTGGATTAACAGTAACGTTACAATTTTATATAAACTTTAATGTACTAAAAAGCTTTTCCCTTTTACAATTTTTATTATTTTATTAATTTATGAGTTAGTTATGATGTATGTAAATTTAATTTAGTTCTTAGGGTTCCCCTAGTCGTAGGCCTCCATGGGCTCTTGTTCCACCTGTTGGGACGGTCATGTCAAAAATCTTTAAATACGTGTAATAGTACCTAAGGAGTGAAACCATGGCGGTAAAAATGTATAGCCGAACGCGTAATAAAATTGTGTAAGTGTGTATAAAAATGAATTAAAATGCCAATGAATGTCTGAAGAGAAATTCATATCAGCTGGGTTGATTTTTTAGACCATCGGTTTCTAAATCTATCTAAATTCTGCATCGATCTTTTTAATTTAAGACGCATAACGAGTAGCAATCGATTGTCGATATATTTTGGTACGGCTGATCCCCCTGTTAAGAACGTGTAGTATCGAGTCAAATCATTGGCGTAACAGGTATTTCCCTAACATATAATAAATCTATATAAACTTATCATCGACAAGATACAAGATACATAATGCGTAGATATCGATTATAGAAACATTTTGGTACGTATCGATAAACTAGGATCTGGCGTCATCTGCTATATCGTGTTACATGACTGACTCGTCGGTCGTAGGCCGCCCTGCGGTCTTGAACTGTCTGTTGAGACGGTGCTGTTAAAAATGCTTAAGTACGTATAGTACCGAGGCAAATAATTGGCGTAAATAGGTATTCACCATCTAACCACTGAGCAACCAGAACGTTGGTAGCAATTCAGTATACCGCGAAGACATGGGTAATTCTGCCGATTCGGCCAACGTTGGGTCGCGTCGTGGAACCGAACAGAAAAGTTCAAAACAGACCGCTGTCGGAAGACGCTACTAATAAAATTTAGTATACATATTTATAGGCCTGAATTAAACTGCCACGCAATCCTTCAAGGGGACATCATGCCAGCTAGATTGATTTTTAGAGTATCAGTTCCCAAATCTATCTAAATTTATCATCGAAAAGATACAAAATACATAATGCGTAGATATCGATTATCGATACATTTTGGAACGTGTCGATAAACTAGCATCCGGTGTCATCTGCTAAATCGTGTTACATGACTGACTTGTCGAAATCGACCTGGGGTCTTGCTACGTCTGTTAAGACTGCTCAGTCAAAATTTCTTAAGTACGCGTAGTATCGAGTCAAATCATTAAGGTAAATAGGTATTTCCCCAACGTCTAATACAATTGTGTATAAATATTTATAGGATTGAATTAAACTGCCAAGCAATCCTTCAGGAGGACATCATGCCAGTTAGATTGATTTTTAGAATATCGGTTCCTAAATCTATCTAAATTTATCATACATAATGCGTAGATATCGATTATCGATACATTTTGGCACGTATCGATAAACTAGCATTCGGTGCCATCTGCTAAATCGTGTTACATGACTGACTTGTCGAAACCGACCTGGGGTCTTGCTCCGTCTGTTGAGACTGCCCTGTCAAAAATTCTTAAGTACGCGTAGTATCGAGTCAAATCATTGGCGTAAATAGGTATTTCTCCAACGTCTAATAAAATTGTGTATAAATAATAATATTTTACGCTTGAATTAAACTGCCAAGCAATCCTTCAAGAGGAAATCATGCCAGCTAGATTGATTTTTCGGGGATCAGTTTTTAAATCTATCTAAATTTATCATCGACAAGATACAACATAGCTACATAATGCGTAAATATCGAATATCGAAACTAGGATCCGGTGTCATCTGCTAAATTGTATTACATGACTGACTCTGTCGTAGGCCGGCTTGGGATTGAGACGGCCCGTGTAGTATAGAGTCATATCATTGAAGTAAACAGGTATGTCTCCAACGAATAATAATCGTATAAATGTTTATAGTAATGAAAAATGCCAAGGAGTGCCTCAAAGAAGAAATCATACCATCTGGATCGATCTTTAGAGCATCGGTTCCTAAACTTACCTAAATTTTGCATCACTCTTTTTATGAGATACATAATGAGTATATATCGATGATCTACATATTTTGGTACGTGTTGATAAACTACAATCCTGCTAAATCAAGAGTGACTTGTCGTAGGCCGCCCTTGGATGTTGAACCGCCTATTGAGGCGGCCCTGTCAAAAATCCTTAAGTATATGTAGTATTTCGAGTCAAATCATTGTGGTAAATAGGTATTTCCTTAACTTATAGTAAAATTGTGTAAATGTTTATAGAAATTAATAAGAAAAAAGCGCCTCAAGAGGAAATCGTACCAGCTGGATTGATTTTTTAGAGTATCAGGTCCTAAACCTATCTAAATGCTGCCTCAATCTTTTTAATAAGATACATACAGAGTAGATATCGATTATCGATACCTTTTGATACATATCCATAAACTACGATTCGGTGTCAACACGGAGTTACATTCCTGACTTTGAATTAAAGTTTTATTTAGATATTCCAACGATAAATCTAGACCCGTTTGTGTACTATGCAGCAACAGCTGTTAAAATATATTGGGCTTGTCTTAAACAATGTATTGTTTTTTGAAAAAGGGTATTTCCTCAAGCCGGAAAGATTATCACCCAAAGTCGCAAATCGCTACCCATTAGGATTCAATAGGGAAAGATTATCCTAATGAATATTTGTATGTCCATGAAGCTATGAAGGATTAACAGGTACCCACTCTTTCGACTTTACGTACAGCACGTAATTTAAGTGTCACTTTGGCCAACTAATAACCAATTACAAACATCAATTAATTAAACTAAAACTCAAAACAAAAATGGATAGATGCATTATTTGAAAATGTTTTTCTGATTATTTTTAGAGAAAAGATTTTCGTACTTTTCATTTCTTTGATTTAAGACAATTTAAAACACATCATGAGATAGCAGCTGCTTTAATTTCTTTTTTTGTTTTAGATGTCTCCACTTCAATATGTTTTACGTTCTTGTTGGTATCAGAAATCAGCAAATTCTTTCTGAGATGTAAACCAGATTTCTTAACACCTAGATTATTAAACGTAAAAGTTAACCATTTAGAATTTTCCTCGGAAAACTTAAAAATAAGATTCTATGATAATATTTTAACATACAGAAACTCATGAAATTTGCTGATTTCTGCTACCAGCAACAACATAAAATCGTTGTTGGAGTAAAGGAGATTACTCAAACAACGATAAAATATAGAGATTCAGAGACAACAGAAAGGAAAACTAAATTTAAGCAGCTTCTGCTTTCTGACATTTTTCAAATTGCATTAACCATTATTATTACTAATAAGCCGATATCAGCTAACCGAATCTCGCTTCGCACAACATTTTAGTTATCCCTTTGTCGGGCTGGATACAATATCATATCAAAGTGCGCGTATTTTTGCGTCTGGGCGTTTCCGTGGCGGATTGGTCGCCACTGACCGGATCCTCCGGATCAATATCACGGCCGCTTCCGGATTATCCGGGATTTGCCACAGCAAGAAGGAAATATGCCTGGAGACGCTGAGATTATAGCGGCCTACGTTTACAATGGATATAACAGAAATCGAATTTTATTACTATTAAATTAATTGAGTTAAGAATCATTGCCTTGCATGATGCTCTCAAATATACCGAAAATGATATCCCAGGTAAAAAATTGAATAAAATTGACGTATTTCGAAATAGCAAATACTTTTTTATAAATTTTTAGAGGGTTGCTTCAACGTCTGGAATTTTGCATTTCTTTTTGCCAAGATTTAATCTATTGTAAAGAATTCTGGCTAATTTTTAGTAAAACCCTCCCTCCCCACCTCATTTCACTACCCTTCAAATATACAAAAATAAGGTACGTACCATGTAAACAAGTGGAGTAAAATTGGCACTGATTCAAAATGACAAATTCTTACTTTTTGGGATAAAATTTATTTGGGATTGATTCTTAAAATTCAAGTTATGAAATCTTTTACACCATGAAATCAACCTCTATGTCAAAATTCTGATTTGTCTTAAAAAATAAAAAATATTTTCATTTTTAGATTTTGCAGAATTTTACCGTTGCTCAAGCCTTTATTCTAGTGTAAGGAATTCTAAACAATAATAAATTTTGGACAGTTTTAACCAAAGATACAAACAAATTTATCTTTCGTTTCAACCCTCTTGCATTACCCTCTTAAGAAATGGTATATTATGCACACAAATAAATTTTAATTGACATGTTTCCTGGTTTTTCAAAGTAGAAAATACTTTTTGAGAAAAGAAAATTCCATATTTATAAAGTTGCATCAACCTCTTGGAATTTAAATTAAAAATAAGCTTTCTTATCGAACACCTACATTCTAAAATAAAACTGTAAGGGAATGTGGTTCACATTCGGCATATGAGCCTTTAAGAGCCAAATTTGACAAAACTGAACATAATATTCAAAAACTAACGACTATTAAAAAACTGTGATTTATTAGGAACTTGTTATAAAAAATAAAGGAATATGTTTAAAGAATAAGCTCATGATTTTTAATTATTTTTTCTTACATTTGGCCGAAACTACATGATGGGGAACATTCGGCTATAGATGTGCGATGATAAGACCCATTTCTTCCTTTCTTTGGTTTTTTTATCTCGTTATTTCTTGTAATATCATCCTCCTAGTAATTATAATTGCTACAGATGGTACTTTCCTACCATTCTGGCATTTTCCCTATCCTATTCTCGTGTTCTTGTAGCGTTATTATCATTCTTGAAATAAAGATCGACCATTTTCAACCTTTCGATAATCGAATAGCTCATTTGGTAAAATATTTGAAGAAAATAAAAACTAATCAGAAAATCAGACTTCAGACCAGACATCTATGCCATAACATTCGAAAAGTAAACCTTTATATAAAAGTAGCAGCAGGTATCTAAATAGGTAAGCGGTTATATCGCAAAATTCATAATGGTAAAACCATCAATATTTCGAAACCCGTTAAGTTTTGATACAAGATAAAAATATGCAGAATTTAATAAAAAATTTTAAATATTTAAAGAATGTGGTAAGGTAAATATATTACAATTAAATAAAAAACAAAGTTGGCATGTGACTTCCTTTTTTGAAACACTATGTATACATTAAAACAAAGTAGCTAAAATCAAACAACTTTTGTTCGGAGTATATTTTTTTAATTTCAGAAATAATCGAGACATTTCCATTTAGAGAGTTATCTGGACCTGGAATGATCCAACCTAAATGGACTATCTTCTTTATTTGAAATATTAGAAAAAAAAGTTAAATATGAAGTAAGGTTTTATCTGAAATTTTTTGAAAGTATTTCGTATTCGTTTACGTGAGTGGGCCCAGATGGAACCCTCCACTGCGAGCCTTGGTCTACTGTAGCTTACATCTGTGGTATCCACTAGACCAGAGGCTCGATCCTTTTCATGAAAGCGATTAACTTTCTGGGGTTGATAGTTTTCAAATCTATAAGTGTCATTTGAGAATTTATTTCCAAACACTGCTTGCCTTGTTCTTTCCATTGTTGAGCAGTGGCGTAAAACATGCTCCATTGTTTATCTGTCCTCCAAGCACAAGCGGCATTCCGTTTCTTCGAAAAGCCCTACCTTGTGCATGTGGCTTCTTAGCCGACAATGGCTAGTATACATGCAAACTACAGCCTGTACCTGATGTCGGCTAAATTGAATTAGTTGTCTAGTTCTCACTTCTGTTGGCAGATTCACTGCCATCTTTGAATGAATTAGGCCCAGTAACTATCTCCATTTGTCTTATAAATTGCTGTTACGTCCACCTGGAGAGGGCTCCTTTAGCTGTGTTGTAAGCTATTACCAGTACTAGTTCTGGTCTCATGAAGGCCGTTGCGGTCGCCTGCTTCGCAAAAGCATCAGCTCTTTCGATGCCCTCATATCGCGTTGATCCAGGAATCCAGATCAGTGTAAGTTTATTTTCTATTCCTAGTTTGGTGAGTAGTTCCTGGCAGTTCCATACTGCCTTGGATGAACAACGACTAGATTCAAGAGCTTTCAAAGCCGCTTGACTGTCCGAGAATATTTTGATGGACTTGCCTTTCCAGTTTTTATCGTGCAGTCATATAAATGGCTTGAACTTCCTGAAAAATTATTGCATGTTTGCCTATGGAACACTTAAGATCAACCTTACCATTTTTATTCCATGTAGTGGCTACTGTACCATCGTTGGTCTTCGAGCCGTCGCGTCAGTGAATTCGTTCATCTCTGGTAAGAAGACGTCATTGGCATGGTGATAGTTAGTTTTGGTAGGCGTACCATCTGAGGATATATCCCATACACTGCCCCGCTCATTAGCGTTTTTCAGCTTGTTGGTAACCATGATGATCGTCTGCGGATTGTTGGTCACCGCCTGTGTCAATATATACGTAGGCCATCTGGTCACTCTCTCCAGAAGTGGTGAATGATTTACAAGACACTCAATCACTGCCGTGCTTGTAGTGCCAAAGGCGACACTAATTGTCAGACACGCTTGTCTTTGTACGGCAGATAATTTGATTCTCGCGGAACTTTGGAAGCTCTGCTCGATATGTTATCATTGGTCTAATGACCGCAATATATAACCAGTGCATTTGTTTAGGATTTATGCCCCATGTTTTACCACAAGTTTGTCTGCAGGTCTATAGTGCCAGTTTTGCCTTTGGTACAATTTTATCCAGATGCGCATTCCAGTTAAGTGTTTTATCTAGGTTAATTCCTAGATCCTTTCCTGTGTTTGCAAATGGAATAGTTTCTCCTTTGAGTGAAGTGTCTTAGGTTTTCCTAAACGGTACTATGACTATTTTGTGCGGGTTCACAGATAGTTGTGCCCTTTCACACCAGTCGTAGACCACGGTTAGCACATCTGCAGGATCATCTGAGATAGTTCTTTGCGAGTTGATTCTTGAAACTAGATCATCAGCGTATGCCTGCACCTCCCCATCTCACAGCGAGAGGACCGCTAGCAGACCATCCATCAGCAGAGACCACACAAAGGGCGATAGCACCCCACCCTGTGGATACCCTCTAATAGTCCTGAATTTGTAGCCTTCCCCTTGTACGATTGTTGTGGCTACTCTGAAATTTAACATACTCCTGATCTAGTTCCTTAACTGTGGTTCAACCCCTCTTCAGCTAATGATGTGTATAAGGACAATCCAGTCTTCCGTTTTTGGTCAATTTGATCAGTCCCAAAAAGGACCAGTTGAAACACTTTCTTTAATTATGAATGATAATAATAATAAATATTCAGCTAGAATGGAACTTATAGCTATTCATAGGGAAGATGTTAACGCGCGTCTAGCTTCTCTAAATAGTTACAAAGGATGTATGACATCAACTACTCTTTACCTACTATGGTTAGTTTATTTATTTTAGTTCGCTTTGTCCATAAAATTTATTTGAATTTTTCTGTGGCAATAAAGCATACTTGACTTTGACTTTGACTTAAAAAAAGGGAGAAAGAGTATTCTGACTAATAAGAAAGAAGAACTTGATATCCTCTTTTATTAAGAAGGTAATAATAATATATTTTGTTTTATCTTAGATAACTCATTTTGCCTTTTACATGAACCCATGAATTCGATCCATTTAAATTTACGAAAGTGCAATATTTGATTGCCAAGCAAGGAGCGTGTCAAGTTTTGCAGATGATATAACCGTATGTTTTTTTTTTAAAGGTCATAATAATATAGACGAAAATAAAGCAAACATTGAACATGAAATAATTAGTATGAATACCTTACATCCAAAATGGTTAAGAAAGGCAATGGACAAATTGAAATTGGTTGTGTATTGAAACGGATGGTAGCCATTTTCAAAAAATACCTAAATATAATAATTAATATTTAATTTATTTGTTACTTGTATATTTTTCTAATTAATAAAAAATAATATAATATATCAATATTTTCTCTAATTGATGCAATTAAGGGTTGCAAACTATATATGTTCGAAATCAGAAAAACACTCTTTCAAAAATGACAACAATATACGGGGATTGGAAAAAGGGGTCATATTGAGTGGTCACCAAGCTCACCTCGTTTGACCTTAACAGAATTTTTTCTGTGTGGTCATCTAAAGTCTAAAACGTATGCTGCCCAATCTGGATCAATGAATGATCTGTGAAATTGTATAAAACATGAGTGCCACCAGGTTACACCCGAAATGACACGTAATGTAAGAAGACGCTTTGCGATTTTATTGTATTGACGGTCATTTTTAAAAGTAAGTGAAGCCTTTTTTTTCGTATCCACCTCTAGGAAAAAATACAAGTAAAGAAGCCTACTCCTTCCAACTGCAAACGATTTAGTGATCACAGTTTTTTGTACTCATTTCAATATCTATTTTCTTTTAGCAGATACGATTTTTTTAAACAAATCTTCTAGGAGTAAGAATTGGTTAGAAGAGGTACGATCGGATATCGGTAAGAGACATACCTGTGCAATCTACCATATTGCACAGTTATGCGCTACTCATCCCCAAAACTTAGTTTGAATATCCAATAAAATTTTGGAAGGTTGGTTCAAGATTTTAGATGGATCGAAGTAAATACGTGGAATATGTGAATTCTTAATAAATTATTGGCCCAAGCCTAATAAGTTCAGCATTTCAAAATCTAAAATACCTTCACCAACAGCTTCATGCTATAAAGACAAATTCCCATCAAAAATGTTTAAAACTATAATACTCCTAGCGCAATATATCGATGCTAAAACTTCCCATTTAAATTGAGTTGTCTACAATCCCCGGTATATTTGTTTTAGATCGTAATCTGGCCACAATCAATCTCGTACGGCGCATGATAAAGTCTTTTCGCTTGGATGTGGCACCCCATGGAGGATGACAAAGCCTTGCTGTGATCGGCGGCTGAGAGTCATTTTAATGAGCGATGTAGTAAGCATGAAATACGGACGTTTCGATAAAAGCCGTATTGTTTCTATTTAGAATGGCATATAAATAATCGATTATTCCACACGCACATTCGAATCAGTAATAGAACGAAACGAGAGTATGGCAGTAAATTAGAATTAGAACGTGAAATGACGCTGATATATTTACTATGGAGATCAATAGTTTGGCTCACAAAAACATCATATTATCTTCATGGAGTATCAAAAATGCATAAACGAAACAGTATTTGCTACGTTCCGTTATTTAACGATGTGGTTCCTTAAAAAAAATTCAGATAAGTTAAGAAAGAATTCACCCAAATGTGTTTCCTTGAACGCTTCGAAGTTTCAAAATTTGTATGTGCTATTCCATGTTACATTAATTTAAACAATTTCGTAACATGATCTCTGTTCCGAATTGATTTATGTTTATTCCTACTAGAATTAACCATCTTATACCTAGTTTCAAGTTACTATTTGAACCAACCGGGTAACAATAGTATCGCATTTTCCAAGTTTCAGAAAGTAAGAAACTGTAATAGCTCTCGGCATAATTCTTAAAGTACCCGTTGTACTATCGAATTTCAATCGCGCTGCTGTTTTTCAATTTTATACGCAAACAGTAGATGTCAGTGCCAATCAGCTTCGTTTGAAATTCATTTTAAGTGATAATTATTTAGTTATTTTAAAATAAATATTAATATTATGATTATTTTCATACAAACATAGCAGTAGAAAAACTTATTATATATTATGTCAATTAATTTCAATAAGAAAGTTTGCATGATTTAAATGGGACAAAGGTTCCTTCGGGGAGGAAAGTGAACTACGTGTGCCCGAACGCATTTTTTGAGAAACTCTGTCTTGAAAAGAGAATTAGGAAAGGTAGGAGATTGTTTTTGATCCTCTTTTTTGCGGATACAGGGAGAGGTGTTTTGAGAAGGTACCGTCCAGATTTTTGTAATTCTTTTAATTTTTTTATTATTATTTTTTTTAACTAATTATTGTAGGGAAGGATAATAAAATTAAGCCTATATTTTACGTGAGGCATCACGGGAAATCTTCTGGTAAATTAGAGCCAGTCACTTTTGCATGTGGTGTTGTATTTTACCTAATCTTAGTGCTATTTATCTTATCTTATCCCAAAAATTATTTCAGGCAAATTGATGCTTGGGGAATTAAATAGGCAAGCTTTGCCCATTATACAGTTTACCTAGTATCTTCATATTATGACCTGAATTTATCTTTATCATTGATTTTTAGATTAATTAAAATATCTTTGACTCATATTGATTTTTTTGATTGACTAAACTATTTCTGTCCCATACAAGTTTTGGAATTATTTGATATAACTTTCATTCATTACCTAATTGATATATACTTACCTTTCAAGGAATCCATTACTAATTAAGTCTTTATGTTGGACATTATTTGCTTTAAAACAAAGCGGCTCAAAAACAAATTTTGAACAGAAGTACTGCTCAAATTGGCGAAGGGATAGAGTAGACTGAGGAAAAACGAGGCACTTAAGGGTGAAGAACTTAAGCATTACATACAACCATTACATATCATATCAAATTTTTGTGATAAACAAAGAAAACCTATGGATATCATGACAAACAAAACATGACTTTTGCCACATATGGGGGTAAAAATCTGACTAATGTGGGGCAAATATCTGCACACACTTTAAATACATAATTCGCTTTCTCATACAATATAGAATATTCATGCCACCACGTTTTGCAGTCATTACACTGAATCCACTCGTCAATGGAAGGGTGCTCATCCTGAATTATACCCTTAGATGTCACTACTTTTTCTCTGCATTATGCATGCATAAGGCAGACTCCAGCTTATCTGAAATTTAAGGTGTTTGCCTGACTACAATGTTCCTTGTTAAGGTAACTTCTTCTGACATTCTCGCCAGTTGGTCATCTCCCATCTGATCAGTTTTATTTTTATTAATGTCACTTGTTCTTGCCAGAAATTAAAACATAGAGACGTCCTCTTCAGAATAGCTGTTATTTATATGGTGATCAGCTTCATTTGCATTTATATCTGAGACCTTCGACGGGAGAAGAGCTTTACTTAACAGTTTGGCAACCTGAAAGTGAGTAATATTTAATATTATTTGTTGTTAGCCATCTGCATAAAATGCTTGTAATGCTTTAAAATAACAGAGATCCAGGGGCTGGATTTTGTGACTGCTGCGGGATGGTATCGTCAATGCATGAATAAAATTGTCTCTGCAATTAGTTATAGCTTCTAAATTTTTGTGGAAAGAATGGTTGTCAAGTATGAGAAGAACAGGATGCTTTTTATCTGGTTTAATCTGGGATCTTGTCAGGAAATATTATGGCGGGAGGAACAAAATTACCCCCAGCGCTCATGGCACAATAGTAAGAAATTCACCACGCTCAGCTGAAGATATTTTTCCTACACATTTCCTACTCTCGTCTGCATAATATGTTTTTAATGCTTTAAAATTACAGCGATCCAGAAGTTGTATTCTGTGACTGCTACGGAATGGTATCGCCGACGGATGAATAAAATTCTCTTTCGTGGGAGGAATAGTTGTCAAGTATAAGAAGAACAGGATGCTTTTTATCTGGTTTAATCTTGGAACATGTGAGGAAATATTATGGCGGGAAGATCTAAATTACCCTTAGCGCTCATGGCACAAACAATAGCGAGTAATTCCCTACGCTCAGCTGAAGATATTTTTCCTTCCCATTTCCTCCCCTCGTCTGCATAAAATGGTTTTAATGCTTTAAAGTAACAGCGATCCAGAGGCTGGATTCTGTCACTGCTGTGGGATGGTATCGTCAGTTGATGAATAAAATTGTCTCTGCGATAATGTACAGCTTCTAAACTTTCATGGGAAGAATGGTTGTCAATTATGAGAAGAACAGGATGCTTTTGATCTGATCTAATCTTGGAACTTTGAGGAACTTGGGAGGAACAAAATTGCCCTCAGCGCTCGTGGCACAAACAATAACGTGTAATTCACCACGCTCAGCTGAAGATACTTTTCCTACACATTTCCTGCCATAGTCTGCATAAAATGTTTTTAATGCTTTAAAATAACAGCGACCCAGAAGCTGCATTCGGTGACTGCTACGGTAGCTTCTTGAGCAATCCCAAACTAACTCTGTCGAATGCCTTCGAAATATCCAGTCGCTCGAGATTCTTCATAGTTCTCAATTACACTACTACATATATGAGTGACAAATTATCTGTTGGTCTCAATGTACTTGCGTAGTTGCTGATTAACTACACGTTCCATGACCGTCTGTAGATTATTGGAAGCAAGGCAATAGGGTGATAGTTCGAGGGCGTGGTTTCCTTGCCTTTTTTGAAATAAGTTGCACTCGAGACAGACAGAGAAAAAATCTGGAAAAAATGGGTGTTAGTTCGTTGGCACAGTTCTTTAGTACGATGGCAGGTATTCCGTTCGGTCCTGACGCCTATTGCTTATCTAGTTCTTTGAGGATTTTACGAATATCATGGTGATGAAACTTAACTTCTGCCATGGTAGTGTTGATGTTCGATATGGTGGGGAGAGCCTTGCTTTGGGGAACGTTTAAGGTAGAGTGCGATAAAAACATTTTGGCCAGCACGTTTGCTTTCCCCGCATATTCGATTTTTCTTAAATTTTTGAAGGTGATACCGTAAAATCAATTAACCAGACCTTTACAGTGCTTTACAAGTTCATGTTCCATTTCTTCTGAGGAAACGCTTTGATTTCTTCTAAAGGTATCAACAGCATGTCCGATTCCAATCGCTTTCTTAGAGTTGATTTATCTATTTCAGGCTCTTTAGCAACTCTTTTGGAAATACCTTCATTTATCCTTCTTCTAGCTTTTTGCAACATCTACACATATTTTTCTGTTTGTTTTTCTTTTATATGACCTAAAACAAATTACCCTGATAACTAACATGCTCCAAACCTCTAGACTCTGAGTATCTTTTGGTAAATTAAATTACAATTAACAAATAAATTGTAACGAATTTGCTCGTTTTCCTTAGTATATAATTAGTTCTTAACATCTATTAGAGAACTTATGAAACGCTCAATAATATTTCTATTTAAGTTTGGCATGAACCTACACAGAAGCAAGTATATCGGTTTTTAGGGAATCGATGTAACGCGGCTGATTTTCTTCAAAGGTGAACGCATTTTGAATATTAGCAAGTAAAAATACACTTTTTAATCTTTTTTTTATGACTTACCATTAAAAATGTACATGGGAATTTAAAAAGTTAAGTCCGTCCCGAAATATATCGTTGACTTCATTAAAAAGAACAAAATGCTCTTGCTACCTGGGGTGGGTGATAAAATCAATATATTTTCAAGGCTCGTAAATAGGCTAGACCATGACCAGAAAATGAACGGTAGCTTCAATATGTATCTCATTCACATTATTCAATTAAATAAACTTAAAAACGGCATCTAAAGCAAGCCCCGACCCTGCACCACTAATAGTTATCGGCTTATTCAAGACTTCAGCACCAAGCATTTTAAAATCGAAGCAAATTCCGAAATTATTCCCAAATATTCTTCCTCGGTTACGGATCTCGCTGTAAAACTGCCAGACCATAATTTTTAGTCGCATTATAAATTCAATCCCATAAAGAACTAGTCATATATCAAACTTGATCCAAATTCCATTTTTACCGGGAAACAAGCACGCTTTCCTCTATTTATTATTCATTGACTTATGACTTTCGTATAAACGTCAAATAAGTAAATATGTGTACAGTCTATTTACGCGGGATATTGGGGTAAATTGGGCGAGATGATTAAAAGTATGGGGGGAACACGGCCTTTTGTGATCCGCATATAAATATTGAATGGTGCCCGTGCGTCTCTTGGAACTCGACCACTCGCCTCGACGAAATTTCGAAACGAGTTGAGAAGATGTAGCATGTTCTTTTTAACAAAATAATGTTATAGCACCTTGGATATAGAAAGAACCTATTTATTTCAAGTTTTTTAGAATTAGCAGATTAACTAAAAAATTTTGCTTGGATTAGAGTTAAAAACAGTTTGTTAAAAATCTGTATGTTACAACTACGAAAAAGAAGAATGTGAATAATATGATTTAATCAGAATAATAAAATATGTTATACAAAGTGTAATAGAAATCAACAAAAATAAATCGGATGATATATAACTTTAAATGTCAGAAATATACTAATCGTTAGTGCACACAATTATTTGACAATATCTGAAATAAAAATTGTGGATCAAGTAGGATTTCTTTTGCAAATATTTCTGTTCAATGTTAGTGTTATTTTTCGTCGCGCCGCGGCAGACTTTGTAGTTCACGTAGGAATTTACCTTTGCTCATGCTTGCTGGTCCAGGAAATACCTTTCAGCGAGCCTCGTGGCTCAGTGGTTAGATGGTGCGTTTCTGTCACGGCGCGGCGGCCCGAGTTCGATTCCAGTGATAAGACATTGTTTTTTGTTTAAAGTTATGTTTGTAAAAAGCTTTTTTTTCATTTTGGGCATGCCTTGGGTTAGTTTTTGTTGGATGCGCCCCCGTGGCAAGCGGTGGGCGATGCCTGAAATGACAAAAATACAAATTTAAACATTGTGAGCTTAGGACTCGTCAGGCGAGAGGACTCGGGCTGATATTTAAAAAAAAAGGTCTACATGCTTGCTAATAGGGTCTACTTACACCAATGTTGAGCCTTCACGCATGCCTACGTCCTAATTCACATATATTTCAATGCTGTTTTTTCTTGATTTTGGGCATTGCCTTGGGTTAGTTTTGTTTGCTTGCGCCCCCGGAGCGAGCAAAGCGAGCGTAGGGCCATGCGTGAAGTAGAATATTAGAATGACACCTGGCTGTTTCCAAATTCGCAGGTCCGAAGGTCTAAAATTTGCTGTATCTAGACGCGAGTGGTTAGCTTAGCACGGCTCAGCTGTCAGCATAGGTGTTGCCAAGTGTAATTTCTGTTCGGTTCTAAAACACGGTATCTCTGGATTCAGTCAGCCAACACTTTATAGATAGATGGTGATTCAGAAGTAGGTAGTTTGTGTTTATTAAAATAATAATAATAATTCGTTAGTTTGAGTTATGAAAGACGCTAATTTTTTGACGACCAAAAGCCCTTGTTTGTTTCATTTGGATTACTTAAGAGAATACCACGCGTAGTGCGCTTGTCTTGTTAGTTTGGGTTAATTTTGGTTTTGTGGTCAAACGAGTAGAGCGCCGGCTCAATGCGCTTGTTTGGTTAATTATAGTTAGTTTGGATTATTTTTGTTTTATCTGGGATACTGAAGCGCTTGTCTCTTTACTTTGGTTAATTAAGGTTAGTTTGAGTTAGTTTTGGATAATCTGGGTTAGTTTTGATTAGTCTGGATTGGTTCTTTACTTTGGTTAATTGGGGTTAATCTGGGCTACTTTTGGTTAGTTTGGGTTGGTTTTGGTTAGTTTGGATTAGGGTTGGTTAGTGTGGGTTAGTTTAGGTTATCTGTGGTTGATTTTAGTTGATTTAGTTAGTTTGGCAAGTTGCTATTCTACTTTTTGAAACATGCAGCTGACCTGGGACATTTACTAAACAGACTCATTTGTAATTATTTTTTTCAATTTTTAGCGTCAAAAGTGCTTTGCGCAATATGTAACGTGTCACAAAGCACTTCTAATACTGTCGAATATACGTCACACAAAAAAAATGCAAAATTTGAAAAGTTTACAAAGTAAAAATTTACCGTTTTCTACTTTATCTACATGGTTAGCGGAGCGAGCGGAGGGCCATGTAAAAACTGAAATATTAGAACAGCACTGAGCTGCTGCCAAATGCGCAGGACCGAAAGTCGAAAATTTGGTGTAGGTAGACGTGAGTGTTCCGAAAGTTTCATTTTTTTTAGGTTAGAAATGTTACTGTTTTTTAATAAAAGAGATCTTTCGTCCGCACTCAGTAACGCTAAAGTGTTATGGACCCAGAAATCGACCAAATGTTCTCTGTCAATCAAAATCCTTCAAGTCTGGATATCAATACCTACCAATTCGCATGAAAAAAGTCGATTTAAATATTCCCTAAAGTCTATTTCCTAATATGAAAACAAAATGTTGAAGCCAATCATGCCTGTATACCTACAACATGATTTCACAATAAGTTTGTCATTCTATAAATATCATCTACATAGATTTTTACAAATTAAGGCGATATTTCAAAATTCTCCTTTAAAATATTAATGGTTTCTGCTGATTTTCTGACATAGCTAATCCTATCTTTGGTTCCTGCCGTTACTGTCTTTGCTTCACCAGAATTTGTGGAATCTTTGACACCATCAGTCAGGGCCGCCGAGAGCCGAAACGGGCCCCTTCAGCCCTTTGGGCCCCTGTACTGTATATCATCAGTACAAGAGGTGGAAGCAAGCCGCAGGCGCCGCCGGAGGCAGACATTTTTTTCACGTGCCACGCCCAATAATGTTCATTTTGAGCCTCCAAAAAATGTAGGCATAAAGCCTTAAATTTCCAGCCGGATCTGAGATGTGGAGGATGGAAGAGTGTTGCAGGAAAATTTCATCAGTTTTTGGAATGTGTACAGGGTTATCCAACGAGGACTAGACAAGGCGATTTTTTGACTTTCCCTGTACTTTTATAAAAAAAAAACTGAAATAGCCATCTTATGTAATTTTCTCCCGCGAATTCGGATATGTTCAGCAAAAAACAATTGAACATCAAATAAAAGTGCTAGGGGTCACTTTAATATTTTTTTTTAATGGAACACTCTTTATATTACTACATTTTTGGACTGTCTAGAAAAATCTAAACACATTTTGTGTATAATATCCTATACCTATCTTTAGCTGTTTACCAAATATTGACAGTTGAAAGTCGGGCATTTTGACACTTTGACAGGCTCTAGAATCTAAACCGCACGAGATCAAAGAAAACGGTTTGCACATTCCTATCTAGGGTTTTCATAAGCTATCGAATGATAGTAACTTTGAATTTAACCGGAGGCTTAAAAGTTCCGGTTAATTTTATCCGCAGGTTAAATTTGAAGATACATTCGATAGTTTATGAAAACTTAAGATAGGAATGTACAAACCGTTTTCTTTGATCTTGTGCGGTTTAGATTTTAGAGCATGTCAAAGTGTCAAAATACCCGGCTTTCAACTGTCAATATTTGGTAAACAAAGGATATTATACACAAAATGTGTTAAGATTTTTCTAGAGAGTCCAAAAATTTAGTAATATACAGGGTGTTCCATTTAAAAAATATATCAAAGTGACCCCTAGCACTTTTATTTGATGTTCAATTGTTTTTTGCTGAACATAACCGAATTCGCTGAAAAAATTACATGAGATGGCTATTTCAGTTTTTTTTTTATAAAAGTACAGGGAAAGTAAAAAAAATCGCCTTGTCTAGTCCTCGTTGGATAAGCCTGTACAAAACTTCACAATAATAATCGCCTATCTATAGCATTTTCCCAAAATTTGTCTAGATCTTATTGGAATAATTTCACTGCAGGTTTTGTGTGACGCACTTGTCCTGCCTATCCCATTTCAAATTGGGAAAATCAATAAAAAAACATTTTTTAAAGTTAAATTGTAAATAATTATTTATCGACATACATAAAAATGAAAACGTAATTAAAATAAAATTTATATATTTAAGCCAGCTAAACGGGTTTACGCGTTAAAATTGGCTTTTCTTGCCTTTTTAACTGCAAATTCTCTAATTAAATCGGTTACTTCTCAATTAGAACAAATATCTTATTTGATACTTATTATTGCTAAATTCGAAAGCCTCGTCTGCCCCACCCTCTCGTCGGCCCTGCCATCAGTATCTCTCATGGTTTTGAGTTTTTTTCAATTTACATCATTGAAAAATCAGCCTATTTTATATTATCCTATCTTCACATCCTACCATCATAAGCTCAATATGCAGCTCCTCATTTAAATTACATTTTGAGATATAGGGTGAAAAAAAATCGAAATCCCAAGAGCTATTATATTGAAACCTGGTTCACCAAAGTGCTATTTTCTGGAACCAGTTTTTCAATATTAGCAACTACTTATTCCTATGATGCCTCACCCTTAAGGACATTCGCGATTACGCTGGCCCATCCTACTTTACCTACAGCAGCTCGAAACAAGTTTACGGTTGTCATTCCTGACCATTGTCCTAGGTTCTTCAGCCATGATGTTCGGCGTCGTCCTCGGTCTCTTTTACCTTGTATTTTCCCCTCAATGAAAAATTGTAGCAGTCCATATTTTTCATTTCTTAATATGTATCCGAGATACCTAACTTTCTTTTCCTTATTTTATTTATAATTCCTACATTTTTTCATGTGTTTAAAGACTTCTATTTTAGTTATTCCTCGTATTCATGAAATTCTTCTCATTCTTCTGTAGCGTCACATTTCACAGTTAGTAAGACGTTTTTCCACAGTTTCGGTGCGGGTCCACGCCTCTACTTCGTATAATAAGATAGATAACACGTAGCATCTTAACACCCTAGTTCTTAGTTCAATCTTCAGTTTAGTGTCGCATAAGACCATTCTCACTCCTATAATTTCTTGTCCCACTTGTCATTTTACGCAGCATCATAGATATATATAATAATATTTGGGTACAGTTCTTAGATCTCATCTGCATATATGGCTCCATTCGCATTTTTCTTTTTGGTGACAAGTTGTCTGCTAGAAGGATGGTGTCATCCGCGTATCTTAGGTTGTTTATAAGCTTACCATTAATTACGTTACCTTCTTCAATCTCGCTCAGGGAACAGTTCTTCTGGGAATATATTAAAAAGCAAGAGAGTACTCATCCTTGTCCTACACATCGCTTAATTTATATTTCTTTAGAATTTTGATTGTCGAGTCCAATATAGATTTGCAATTATGATACTATCCTTATCGTCCATTCGCGATGCGTAAAGAATGTCAATCATTCGCTGGTGAGATACGTTATCAAAGACTTCCTCAAAATCGACAAAGCGTATGTATAAATTACAGTTGATATCTCTGCTCCTTTCTACGAGAGTTTGTCAGCTAAATAGAGCTTCTCTGGTTGCCAAGCCTCTTCGAGAACCTCATTGGCTGTTGGTGATTCTATCATCTAATTTGCTGCATACACGCTGGTGAATAATTCGTAGGAATATTTTCAAAATGTGGTTCATTAAGATAATTGTTCTGTATTCTTCACATTTCGTTGTGTTCCACTTTTTTGGAATTGGTATAAATACAGACGCGAGCCAGTCCTTTGGAATTTCACCCGTGTCATATACCTTATTGAATAATTCTTCAAAAATCTCTAGATGATTTTCAGCTATAAGCTTTAAAATTTCTACGGGTATTTCGTCTGGTCCTGCGGCTTTACCATTTTTGATTCTGTGGATAGCTCTCCCAATTTCATCTTTAGTTATTATTGGATCACTTGTTTGTGCTGTGCTGATGCTTTTATATCCTTGTTTAGTTGCATCTCCAAATATTTCCTCTAGGTATTCTTCCCATCGTTTTATTTTATCATTGATATTTAATTGTATCTTTTCGTTTTGTCTCTTATGATACCAAAGTTCCTTCGTTTATTTATTACGGCTGTTTCTTTAAATTTATTTGTGCATATTAAAACTATCATGTCGTAGTGATCTTCTGTCTTGTTTCTTTATTTATTCCTTTGTATTGCTGTTCATTTTTGCCTTTTTGTTTCCTTCTTTTTGTCACTAGATCTTTAATCTCTTCTGTTATTCACTCTATCTTTAAGTATTGGGTCTGTTCATAGATTATTATTATTCATCATTAGTTTTAGAGTTATTTCAGTTTACTTCCATTTCTGTTCTATGCAAACTTGTTTCTCCTCCAGGGCTTTTATGTACGCATTTATACTTTGTTTATTTTTTTTCAAGTAGGATTTCGTCGTTAAGTTTTTCCATATCAAATCCTCTTATCACCTTTTTGTTTTCTGTTTTTTTCAATCTCAACTTGATCACTGACAGTAAAAGATTATGGTCGCTTGGAACATCCGCTCCTGGGTATGTTTTTGCAGATATTATTGCGTTGCGAAATCGTTACTTGATAAGGACATAATCTATTTGGTTTCTTATTAGGTTTTCCTTGCTATCTCTTGGTACTGTCCAGGTATATAATCTCCTTGGGGGAAGTTTATACCAAGTATTGTATGATATGGTCGTTGTCTTTGCAGAATTGTATCATCCTACCACCCCTTTCGTTGCGAATTTCCAAACCAAATTCGCCAACGACGCGACGGCGACGTCTCTATCTCTACCTTTTCCGACTTTAGCGATAAAAACCCCATTATGGTATTTATATCCTCTTTTTTGGTTTCCTTTAATACTTCATTAAGATCTTGATAGAACTCTTCGAGTTTATCTTCGTTGCTCTCCCATGTCGGTGCATATAGCAACTAAAGGTACCAAAAAAACTAGATATCTTTTTTGGTAGGGTGGACTACTGACATTATTCTAAGACAAAAAGTTCTGATAAGCAATAATTGTTCTTAATACATTCCTTACAAAAATTCGGCGATTACTAAAAAAGCAAAAAAGATGAAATCAGGATTTAGAAACACTTGTTCTGGAAATATTATACATGCTTGAACAATCTTATTGTTGGGTAGAGGCGTCCGAAAGGAATTCTGATTCCTTTCTTGATGAAAACTTTTATATACCATTTTCAGCTTTATTCTTATAAATTAATTCTCATTAAAACGGCAATAAAAAAAGGCTCATGTATTCTTTTGATGCGATGAGCGGTATCTATTTTGATTACAATAAAATTATTTTTGTGTGAGTTTTAGATACTTTCTTCAGATATTCGTTAACCCTACTAACCTAATCGTATCCATATAAGCTTAACTGCTAATGAGCGTCTAAATACATAAATACATACCCACAAACAGCGCCATTGCTAAATCTAATGCAGTTTTGCAGGTCTTGTCGCAAAAGCTCCGCAACGTAGCCGGTAAAGCGCCAAACTTGCAGACGTTGTGTTCAAATCTTGCTGTCGAAAACTTTTTTTTTAATTGACTCGATGAACCGATGATGTTGGCTTAGTGAAATCAGTATTGCCACCTTCAAGGATATATTTTGATTCGGGTGATTTTTGGAGTTTACATGGAGGAAAATATTATTTTTGAGATTTTAGGTAGAATAAATTATAAAAAATGTCGTTTGTAACTAACCCATGAATTTGATTTAATTTACTGGTGGAAATTTTTCACTCTCTAATGATGGTGAATGAGAATAAAACTAAAATATCAAACGAACCAATGATGGAAACTAATAGATCGCCATCTAGTGGAGAGTAACATAAACAATAAAATATTTTAAGGATACAAGAGGTCTTTTATTAGTATATATAAATTTAGGTTAATTCATGCGAGAATGTGTATATTCTATAAGAGACTAGTGAATATAACCTTAATTGTATTTTTTATTATATGGACCTTACTGGCTCTTGCAAGGAAACAAAAAAAATATATAGAAACAACCAAATTTATAAATAATTTAAATTTGGAGGGACTTGTTTTCTATTTTATGCTCACTGCAACACTGTCTTATATTCAGGTACCAATCATTCTGATACGTAAATGACCTAAAAGCTTGGAAGTCGCTAGCTTATATGAACTTTTTGTCATTTTGCCGAATGATTCTAATTTTCATAACATATGTCAACAATCTGGGAATTCTGTGATAAAAATGTATCATAGCAAAAGTACTTTTTAGTAAAAGCTGTTCACAATTTCATCGGCCCCTGTACATGAAGCTTTTACACCACACCACAACAATAATACACAATATAAACCATGGAGAGAGAGGCATTAAATGCATCACTGGTTCACCATAATCTGTGAAGATCTCACTTTGGCTTAGCGCTTGACACGGGGTGTAGGTATAATTTTGATGGGGTAGACATGCGTATGTTCTAAAGCGGCTTATCAGATGCATGCCTAATGTGTCTGCCAGCGGATACCCCAAATACTATAGACGTGGAGGATTTTCAGGAATGCTATTAGTGGGCTCTGTTGATGGTCGAGATTCGATATGAAAATACAGACCACGCGTTAAGAGGATCGAAACGAAGTTACAAAAAATAAATAAATACTTGTTTTTGAACATCAGTTTAAATATTAAGTGCCAAAGATATTTAAACGCACAACAAATTCGAGAAAGAAATGATGCCAATGAAGACGCAGAAATAATCAACGAATTTAGTTTGCTTAAAAATGCAGCTTTATATTTATATCAGATTCAGTATGAAAATAGAAGAAGATTTGCTGGATTATTATCTCAATATAAATTCGCTGTTAACATTTTATCTATATCAAAAAATTTAAAAGTAAAAAATAATAAGTCAAAATGAACGTCTAATAAACATGTTCAAAAAAAAATCTGTTTTCCAGCACCTATATTCCGATTTTTTTTTGAAAATTTTAAGTTTTCCGGTCATACGCATGTTCTAAAAAATATTTCACAAATAGAATATTAATTTGTTCTAATATTAAGAATAGTAACTGACCACGAAACATTCTGAAACTTAACAGATTTTCAAGCTGATTTCGAAAGTCTTTATGAGAAGTTTTAATAGTGATACATTTTTCAGGAAACTTCAAAGCTCTGGTGACGTCTTTTCCTACGATTGGTTAGGTGCAACTTCTCGGATTTGATAAAATAAAATATTTTTCGCCATAATTTTAAAAATGATAGCTGGCCTTGAAAAATTCTGAAATCTATCCAATCTACAGTGTGGCCCAAATTGGGTATACATGTATGGGTATCTTGGAAACTATAAGAGATAGAAAATCGGTTAAATGGGGAAAGTTTTAGTTCATTCAATTCCCAATTCAATGCCATTTTGATAACGATTTGATCTTTTTTCGTTTTTGAGATATTTTGAAAAAATCAAAAAGTTGTATTTTCGAAAAAGCGCTGTATTTTTTTTATTTAAAGATATTTTTAAAATCTGTAAAAACATTGTTAGGACAACTTTTTATGCTCGATGCACCCATGTATTCAGTTTTTAGTTCTGACGTTTTGGTTATGAGAAACCAGCATCAACTTCTTTTTTTCTTATGGCGGCCATTTTGTTTCTTAGCACATTTAAAAAGAACTTTTTTTCCCTTTCTTGTGATGTATAACACTTCATAAAAATATTTTAGTTTTATGTCAGAAAACGACAAATTTAATTTTTAGCTGGGTTGGCCATAACTGCGGAGGCCATTTGCGGTACAAAACAAATATTGCTAGTGTTTCATAGTTATTTTACTGAAAAATATACGAAACATTGATCAGACAAACATCGAATTTAACTTTTCATTTTTAGTAATTTTTGTTTTTATTAATATTTGTTAAAAGGTAAGTTTAATATTAGCTGCCCTGCCAAACATCATTAAAAAATATCAATATGTTAAGAATGTTATATTAAATGCAATAGGAATACAAGTGTAGCACCGCCAAACATCGAATTTATCTTTTCATTTTTAGTAATTTTTGTTTTTATTAATATTTGTTAAAAGGTAAGTTTAATATTAGCTGCCCTGCCAAACATCATTAAAAAAATATCAATATGTTAAGAATGTTATATTAAATGCAATAGGAATACAAGTGTAGCACCGCCAGTTATTTGGAACTCAATCCTGACAGTCAGCACTCAAGACTCAAGCCTTAAGACGAGTCTGTTATGGACCTATGAAATTATAGAAGCCTTGGGAAGCCATGTGACCAAAGAACAAAATAATTTTGAAACAATATTGAGTTGGCTTTAGCAACAGTTGCTACGGAGGGCGGTTGCCGTACAAATCAATATTTGCTATTAATTTCCAAACTATCGTTCTAAATATAAGTATCGGTTTCTGTTCATAACTGATTACTTTACATCTTACTACTATTAACATACCCAAACTAACTAATCTAACCATGCGAAACCGGCTAGACCTCACCACCTCGTCCCGCTCGAGGACCCAGCCACCGCAGATGCATACGCATACACAGTTGTTCACGGTATTTGACGGTACAAAGTACAAAGTTTACAGAATATGCAGGTATCTGCCGCACGCTTGTGATCTCATTGCATTAAAGTTTCGACAGTGAGCGAGGCAACTTATATTTATTCTGTAAACTTTGCCCAAAGATTACACCGAGAGGTGTAATATCCGGGGACCCAGCTGGCCAATTTACAGGACCCCGGTTTGATATAACATTATTTAATTGTAAATGAATGGTCCTATAAGTTGATTATCTAAAAACAAATTATACTATTTGACTTTGTAAATATTTTGCGGACTGTGTAGACTTACCGTACACACCACACAGACATTAAAGCCAAATCTTACTTGTGGCCTACGTTCTGCCACTTGGTGAGGATTATCAGTGGCCCAAAAATGGATATTCACAATAATGAATGCTCCGCAGTTGCTGAAAAACGTTTCGTCGGTCCAAATAATCTTCATACTGAAATTGGGGTTTTCATGACATTGGTTTACAAACCAGTTTGAAAATCATAATCGCCTTGGGTCTGTTTCCTTTAAAACTTGAACTATAGTAGGTTTATAAGGACGATATTTGTTTTCTTTAAGGACTGTTTGGATAGTAGTTCTTGGTATAAGTATTTCCCTCCCACGTACTCTCGTCGACGTGCGTCGTCGGGTTCGCATTAAAATATCCTTAATGTCATCGTCACGAGCTTGATTGCCCTTCTGATATTTCTTTGGCGTTGGTACTTCAAAGCTTCCATAATTTTTTAAGTTCAGGTCAAGCCTCGCGAATAGTCTTGGCTGTTGCCTCTCAGGATACAGGTCCAAATAGTCGGCGGTGGCATGATTTGTATTTCTATTACATTTAATATAACATTCTAATATGTCATATTTTTCTTCACTGGCATATCGCGTGGCGATATTTAGAAATCGAAATTTATGAAAATTTAAACAATAACTACCAAATAGCGTTTTGACTGAATAATGTCACTTTTCAGTAAAATGACTTAAATGCCTCCGAATCACCATAGCAACACTATCATTTATTACGGCAAATGGCCTCCGCCGTCATGGCCAACTCAGTTAAAAATTAACTTTGTCGTTTTTTGACATAAAAATAAAATATTTTTATAAGGTGTTATACATCACAAGAAAGGAAAAAATATGTTCTTTTTAAATGTGCTAAAAAACAAAATGACCGCCATAAGAAAAAACGAAGTTGATGATGGTTTCTCAGAACCGAAAATTTCGAAAATACAACTTTTTGATTTTTTCAAAATATCTCAAAAACAAAAAGAGAGAAAATCGTTATCAAAATGGCGTTGAATTGGGAATTGAATGGCCTACAACTTTCGCCATTTAACCATTTTTCTATCTCATATAGTTTAGAAGATACCCATACATGTATACCCAATTTGGGCCACACTGTATATAAAACTTTACGTAGATTTCGAAAGTCTATACTTACCAGAATATTCAAAAGATGCAAGTAGTTGCGGAATCTTCCATTTTCCTCTTTAGTGCAACTTCCAGGAAATCTCTTTTCGCCCTAATTTTAAAAATAATAGCTGGCCTGGAAAAATTCTTAACTCTTTCTATACCAGAATACTTAATAAATCCGCATTTTACCCCGGAATCTTCAATTTCGCGGATGGGTTCAATATCAAGGATTTTTTTGTCCTAATTGTACCTAAACATAATGGCTGATCTTCAAAAACTCTGAAATCTTTCCAATCTATATAAAGCTATTCGTTGATTTAGAAATCTTCAATTTTTAAACATAATAGTTGTTCTTCAAATCTGAAATCTCTCTAATCTACATAAAACTATACGTTGATTTCGAGAATTAATACCTGAGTATTTAATATTTGAACAAGATTAGATTCAATTTCTAGGTCATCTTCGTCCTAATTTTAAGCAGAGTAGCTGATCTTCAAACACCCAGAGTTCAGTCCAATCTATATAAAACTATATTCGTTGATATCGAGATTTAATACCAGAATATTTAATATTTGGACATTTTCTCCGAATCTTCAATTTTACGATTGAATTTAATTTCTCGGGTCTTTTTGTTCTAGTTTATAAAAAACCGCTGATCTTCAAAAGCTCTAAAATCTCTCCAATATATATAAAACGTTACGTTGATTTCAAGAATCTATACCAAAATATTCAGTTATTGGGCATTTTCTCGGAATCTTCAATTTTACGATTAGATTTAGTTTCTAGAATCATTTCGTCCTAATTTTACGCATAATATAATAACGGATCTCACAACAGACTAGTCGTGTCTCATATCGTTAGATCGAAGAATGTCAGACGAATCGAATGTAAATGGTCTTTTGCCTTTTCAACCACACTTATAACGTTATAAATTGTAAAAAAGAACGAAACTTCAAGTAATTTGCCATGGGATATGGCCCATCAAATCCCATCGTCCTCCCCCAGGCTGGAGAATACCGAAGTACAAAGTCTGGAGCTGATCAGTGACAGTTTGTGCCAAGAGGGGCTGCATTGTATTAGCAGGCAGGAACGTCAAACTGGTGAGAGCAGTTTGATTACGGGGTGTGACGCCTCCTCCATTCCAAGTTGCCACGGAATGTGGCCCATCAAATCTTATCGTCCTCCTCCAGGCTGGACAACACTAGAGTACAAAGTCTGAAGCTGATCACTGGGGAGTCATCCAACAAACCCCATTTTTATCGCTGTCAGACTAGGGACCACCAGAGCAATGAGTCTGAGGCCGATGCTTCCAGTGGAAGCGGCCCCAGGTGGTAGATGCATACGCCTACTCGCATCGTCCGGTGAAATACCACCCCACCAGAACTCGGAGGCGCTAAGTGGTTTTCCCAAATCACGTTCCGCTTCCGCGCTGGTGTTCCCGGCTTCCACAGTAGGAATATATGGACATGATGGTGCTTCCAGGATCAAAATATTCCGGAAGTAAACTCCCCGGCCATTCGGATCTCCGGGCGCTGGGTCAAGTCAAGTCAAGTCAAGTCAAGTCAAAATATGCTTTATTGTCCAAGATAAATCTCATTGACAAAGCTTTGTTTACAATTAAAACTACAACTAAAAGTAAAATAAAGTAACACAAAAGTAAAACAATTTTCAAGATAAATATGGAAAACATTTCACAAATGAAAACACAAAGCCTACCTTGGAGGAACAATAGCAATAGCAAATTGTTATGTATTTTTGAAATAAAACAGACAAACTAGTAAAACAAAGTCTAAAACTTAACATGAGCAAAAGCTCATTTAGTTGTTGACTAAAAAGAAGTCAGCAGTCTTACGGCACAAGTAACAAAAGTCGATACAATAAAAACAACCAGTAACAATAAAAGAACAAATAACAAGTCACCAAACAACTATAAAATTTTATCACAAAATTACTTGATGCATGATTAAAATGTTATCTTAAAGATTATCACAGTAATACTCAGTCAAAGTGTAGTAAGCTTTACCAACTAACAACGTCTTTACCTTTTTACGGAACAATTTCAGTGATTGTTCTTGTTTCAGAGCTACTGGCAAATGATTGAAAATCTTTTTGCTTTCATAAATTATTGATTTCTTAGTTAACGTTGATGTAGGTATAGGTAAAGGTATATCCATACTACGTCGTGTAGCATAACAAGGATCAGGATCTATAAACTTTTTCCTATTTTTAAATAATAAAATAACCGTCTCTAATATAAAAATCGATACCAAAGTCAAAATTCTCCCCGAGATGAAAAATGGTCGACAAGATTCTCGATGCCCTATGTGATAAAGAGAGCGGAGAGCCCTTTTTTGCAATAGAAATATAATATTGAAAAGTCCCTGACTACACATTCCCCAAAAAGCAATGCCATATCGAAGGCGCGATTCAACAAGGGCGTAGTATACGCTTTTGGCTGTAACCAAGCCAAGCTCTTTCGAGACAGTTCTAATTGCATAACATCCTGAAGCTATTTTTTTGCTCAGTGCGGTTATGTGCGGTCCAAACCTGAGATCTCTGTCAACATCAAGACCCAAAAATTTAGCATGGGACAGGTTCAACAAGGAACAATCCCCAATGCTTAGACCACTCATATCACATTTAAAACCAAGAATATTTGTTTTTTTAACATTTAGGGCAAGCAAATTAGAGTCGAACCAACCCTTGACCTGACGAAGATCAGACGACACCATTTCATATAATGATTGGGCATTATCACTATGCCAAAGGATAGTAGTATCGTCTGCGAATAGGGTAAATTTACCCTTTATGTCCACATTTACTAAGTCGTTAATATACGTGAGAAACAGAACCGGTCCCAATACTGAACCCTGCGGAACGCCGAACTCAATTATCCTGCTATCAGATCTTGCTGAACCCATAGAAACGACCTGGCTTCTATCCTCTAAGTATGAGTGAAACCAGTCCAAAACTGTGCCCCTGAAGCCATAGTGTTGGAGCTTAAGCAGCAGTATTCTGCGATTTACGCAGTCAAACGCTTTTGACAAATCACAGAACACTGCCGCAGAAGCACCACCCCGGTTTATGTCGCCATAGACTCCCTCCAAGAAACTGAAAATGGCATCATTAGTGCTTTTGTTGTTTTGAAACCCAAACTGATTATGGTTTAAAATATTATGACGTTCGAAAAATGAGATGATCCTGCTTTTGGTTAGTTTTTCAATAATCTTGGAAAGGGTTGAGAGTAGTGAAATTGGCCGGAAACTAGACAAATTCTCGGGGTCACCCCCCTTAAATAGGGGTATAACTCTGGCCGCCTTAAGACCAGGTGGAAAAACACCAGATGACCAAGAATGGTTTATCGCCTCACTGAGTGCTATCAGGGCTGAGTCAGGCAAGTTCTTAAGTACTTGGACTGATATTTCATCGTCTCCGGATGAATTTTTATTTTTTATCGTTAGGAAAGATTTCTTTAGCTCATGTATATCAGTGGGATAAAAGCTAAATGAATTTGAAAATGACATATTGCTCCTCTTAATATACTCCATTGGGTCATTACAAGGATTTATTTTTTCAGTTATTTTTTGGGCGATCGTACAATAATATTCATTGATTTCATTAGGATCTTGTTGAAAGTCAAAAGGATGTCCCCCAATTCCTTGATATAAACTGTTTACAATACGCCAACTTTCCTTTTGTTTATTGTTAGACCGATCAAGTCTATCAGAGTAGTAGAATTGCTTGGCAAGTTTAATCAATTTCCGGTAAGTGCTTCTATATCTATTAAAGTAAGCGTTGAACAGTTCATTACATGAAAATTTTCTGATATAATGAAGGGATCGCAAGTTATTGGCTGATATTTTTAATCCCTTAGTAAACCATGGTTTTCTATGCTTATGCTTAATGCGTCGTAGGGGAAAAGATATATTAAACTCTGTAACGATCACACTATGAAAGGTTTGTAGTGGATCTCCTGCTTCAAAAATAGAATTCCAATCAACCCCACAACACAGTTGGTAAAACTTACGATAATTAGTAGTGCTAAAAATTCTACCTAATCTATGTCTACGTTGTTTTGAATTTAGTCTGCATGAAAACTTGCATAATACTGCTTCATGATCCGAAAGTCCCGCGTTTATAACAGAACAAGACACGTCATTAGAATTAAAGTTCGAGCAAATATAGTCAATCTTTGTCGAAGAGTATTGCGAAAATCGAGTGGGGCAATCAACATGCATGACCAGTCTATATGATTCTAGTAGATTACGTAATTGTAAAGTGAATACTGAATCATTATCATCAAAGTTAATATTGAAATCGCCTGCCAGTATAATATTTGAGTGGTGTGGCAATTCAGATAGAAGCTGCTCAAGGCTATACAAAAAACTATAAACATCAGAAGATGGAGAGCGATAGATACATACAATATAAAGTTTGTGCGGTTTAGAAAATACAAGAGAAAATTCAAAACTCCGCTCAATGCATAATTTATCATATTTAGCAACAGGTACAAAGTAATTATTCTTTAAAACATCCTCTCTTATACAAATAAGTGTTCCCCCATGAAGCGATTTAGTTCTACAGTAAACAGAAACAATTACGTAGTTAGACAAACAAATACATTCCTCTTCCCTTAGCCAATGTTCAGTAATTAGAATTATATCAGGGAAATTTTGACTCTCCAAGAAAATAAGAAATTCGTCACATTTATTTCTCATTGATTGGATATTCAAGAGGATCACCGACAAAGAAGAATTATCTTTAGAGTTAACATTTAGAAGTGACGCACATCTGTCGGTATTTCCCTGTAAATCATCTATAAAAAAGTATTTGGCTCTTCAATGGGAGTGTTACAATCGCTATT
The DNA here is from genome assembly GCA_016904865.1 of Pissodes strobi. NCBI lineage: Eukaryota > Metazoa > Arthropoda > Insecta > Coleoptera > Curculionidae > Pissodes > Pissodes strobi. The sequence continues at coordinate 69,160 of MU184083.1, read as the reverse complement.
ATTGGTAACATTGTCAGTAATATTCAAAACATTCGAAACAGGCGAGTCAGAAATATGTGCATATCTTAAGCTAGCAGCACAACCCTTAGAATGAAAGTTTGTAATGCGGGTTCTTATTAAATTACTCAATCTAATTAAACCCCCCCTATTCAGATAATAATTTGCATAACTAAAATGTTTGTTTAAGAATTCATTAGAAATATCTAGAAAGTCAATATTTATCGAGAACCATACTAATCTCTCAGCAGCTGCAGAAATTGTATTATTTATGTTTGAAATATTACTAAAAAGGCCATCTCTATCATTTAAACAAGGTAAATTACAAATGATTAAATTAGTATGGAAACACTTGTTTGCCAGCAGCGTAATGTCATTCAAACGGACACTGGTATCATTCACACCACCTAAGACCACTACATAATCATTAACAGATAGATTCCTGACATAGCAATCTGCACTAGAAACTAGATCTTTAAACTTCGCAAATGGTTTAGTTACTATTTGAATATCATAACTCAACAACCTCTCTGCCAAATACTTATACAAATATTTTCCATAATCGTCCGTCAAAACGATGACTTTATTTTCTTTTTTGGGATGATTTTTAATGTTGTTCAAGGGACTGGAATGACTAGAATGTGGACCGCAGTCACCTGATCGAGTAACCTCCAAATCAACATTGTCATTGAGTTCATCCAGGTTCCCTTGAAGACAGTTATTGCAGGCATACTCTGAGAGGTCCATTTCCAGCTTCTTGACCTGGCCAGCATACCAATTGTTCTCAGCAGTAAGGGCTTCAATACTAGTCAAAAAAGACCTACGCAGATTCTCAAACTCTTCCAATTCCCTCTTGAAGAACTCATTTGACTTTTTTAATGCGTCGATCTCTTCCCGACCATCTGTGTCAGACTGAGATATTTTATTTTTATTTGCGGCTATGTTCTGATTTTCAAGTCCTTTATGAAGTTCTCTATTAATGGTGGTTAACTTTTCAATTTCTTTTAAATATCTCTCGATCTCTTCCCCATTATCTGTATCAGACTGAGATATTTTATATTTATTTGCCATTATGTTCTGATTTTCAAGTTTTTTATGAAGTTCCTTATTAAGGATGGTTAACTCTTCAATTTCTTTCAAATGACTTTCTTCCGCTCTGGCTGCATCTTCATAAAAGGACACAGAACTACGTTCTAAACGACTAATATGAGCAGTTTTTTGATCCAATTCAGTTTGTAAATCTGATATAATCGATCTTAGATGGTCAGCAGCATCAATATCATTCTCGGATGCTTTGTCAATACAATTCTTTGAACACCAAATCAAATTGTCACGGATTATAATATAACCCTTTGTACCTCTTTTCCAGCAACTTTTGTGAAATACATTCTTGCATACCAAGCAGAGCCAATTAGGTTGTTCCTTTGTTCTGCAGCATTTAAATGTAGATGCCATATCTTAAGATATTTCTGTAATATTGGATCAAAAACAAAGAGTGCCCAACAAAAAAAAACAACAAACTAGAAAAACAAAAAAACTGGTTAATATTTTAGGCATCAACAGCCAAGTCCGTCCCAGGATATAAAGTTCAATGCACCAGCTATTTATTCCCTTCGATATAATAAAAACACAATAGGTAAAAAAAGTACAGATAAGAATTGGAATCTCCTTCACTGATAAAACGTTTGTTGGCGGTATACCCTTGTATAAATGTATGAAACTTAACTAGGGTATTATTCCCTTATTGAACACTTAAAACACTTTTCTCAAATACTACCATAAAGTACACATTTTTCTCTTCACTATGACATCAAACATAAAAAAATAGTACACTTTTATATTCGCTAATTTACAATTGAGACAGAGCCGATCTGAACGCGTGCATTTGATTTTGATGGTGATGATAGTGCCCTGGGTGGCCCTTCATTCCGCATTTCACAGATAGCAAAGATACCGAACCAATTTAGAATAGATTTCTGCAACATAAGAGGCCTAAATACAAACATAAATTCGGTACACCAACATCTACAAGCAAATAGACCACACATACTAGCCCTTACAGAAACACAAGTATGTTCTACAACAACAACAGTGAACTACCCCTATCCTGGTTACGACTTACATACCCGATTTAGACATAAGTTCGGAATATGCCTTTTTGTACGAAGCGACCTTTCATGTCACCGCGAGGAAACACTCGAACCGAACAACCTTGACGTCATGTGGCTCAAGTTCACCGCCAAGGGATTAACCAAGTTTATATGTTGTCTCTATCGCCCTCCGAGCGATAGAGCTTACCAAGGCTTTTTCTCAAAACTAGCTACCACTTTTGATTCAATACAGGTCGATCACCCCAGTTCAGAAATAATCGTTCTGGGAGACTTCAATGCCCACAACATTAACTGGCTCAAATATCACAACAAGACCGACAACGAAGGTAGAGAAGCTGAAGCATTTGCCATCAGCTGCGGGCTTACTCAACTTGTAGACGAACCAACTCGAATCTCAGAGAGGGGCGAATTCGCCGCCCTCCTGGATCTTTTTCTAACCACCAATCCTGACCAGTACAAAATTACAGTTGGTCCGCCATTAGGTACTTCCGACCACAAACTTATTACAACGGTGTGTGAATTGCCATTCATACAGAAGGACCCACCATTGCCTCGCAAAATCTGGCATTACAATTCTGCAAACTGGGACGATTTAAGGGAGTTCTACCTAGATTTTCCTTGGCTCGACGTCTGCTTGGCACTGACGACCCGTCAGTCTGCTGCAAAGAGATCACGCAAGTAATCTCCTCAGGAATGGAAGCATACATCCCAAATTCCATCAAGTTACCATCAAAAGGAAAGCCCTGGTTCGACAGAAGATGCGAAAGAGCTGTAGGTAGGAAACAGCAAGCCTACAAGTACTGGCAGCAAAATCAGACCGCTGAAAATCGCAATTAATTTGTCGAAGCGAGAAACGAATGCAAACGTGTGATCGACGAAACTAAGGACAAACACAATCAAAGGATCAGAAATAAACTTTTGCAATGTCCCAGTGGTTCCAGGAATTTCTGGTCAGTAGCAAAGGCAGTAAGTAACAACTTTACAAAAACGTCTCTGCCACCTTTGACGGACGAACGTGGCATCACGGCGACTACAGCCAAGGAAAAAGCAAACATGCTCGCTAAAATGTTTTCATCGCACTCTACCTTAGACGTCCCCCAAGGCAAGACTCTCCCAACCATAGCGAACATCAAAACTACCATGGCAGAAGTCAAGTTTCATCACCATGATATTCGCAAAATCCTTAAAGAACTAGATACGCAAAAGGCATCAGGCCCGGACGGAATACCTGCCATCGTGCTAAAGAATTGCGCCAACGAACTAACACCCGTCTTTTCCAAGCTTTTTTCTCTTTCTTACGGAAAAGGGATTTACCCATCCTCTTGGAAAGTCGCTCGAGTGCAACCTGTTCCAAAAAAAGGCAAGAAAACCACGCCCTCAAACTATCGCCCAATTGCCTTGCTTCCAATAATCTCCAAAGTCATGGAACGTGTAGTCAACCAGCAACTACTCAAGTACCTCGAGAACAACAGAATAATCAGCGATAATCAATACGGCTTTCGCAAAGAGAGATCGACAGGAGATATATTGGCCTATGTCACTCATATATGGAGTAGGGCAATTGAAAACTACGGAGAGTCTCAAGCGATTGCGTTGGATATTTCAAAGGCATTCGACAGAGTTTGGCATGACGGACTGCTCAACAAAATGCCGTTCTTCGGACTGCCAGCCTCTCTCTGCAGCTGGCTGGCCAGTTTCCTTAAGAACCGATCCCTACACGTTGCAGTCGATGGACACTTCTCGGACACATTCACCATCAACGCGGGCGTGCTTCAGGGCGCAATACTTTCACCAACTCTGTTTCTCATCTATGTTAATGACCTGCTGATCGAAACGAATAATCCTGTTTACAGTTTTGCAGATGACAGTACCCTTGTCTCCCACTTTAGAGCAGAAAAACCCTTACCAGCCACTGAGACTCACCACCGCAGACAGGAGCAGATTACAGGTATTAATCAAGACCTGGAGAAAGTTCAAACTTGGGGTGACCAAAATTTGGTTCAGTTCAATGCAGCAAAGACCCAAGCAGCAACGTTTACCAAGAGGGCCAATACAGCGGGCCCTGACATCATTATGGCAGGATCGACCATTCCTTCATCCTCGTCAATCGGACTGCTGGGTGTCTCGGTCAACAGCAATATGTCATGGCATGACCATGTTGCTAACATAGCAAAATCAGCCTCCCAGAAGCTTGTTGCGCTATTTCGCAACAAAAAACTGTATACACCGCAGCAGTTGCTCTTGCTGTACAAAGCGCAAATAAGACCGTGCTTAGAATATTGCTCGCATATCTGGGGTGCAGCACCAAAGCACAACCTAGAGCTGCTGAATTCCATTCAGAAGACAGCTGTGCGTCTCGTCGGCGACCCGGAGCTGACCCGGAATCTGGATAGTCTGGAACACCGCAGACATGTGGCCGAGAGGTAGGGGTTCGCGAGACTATGGTCTCGGTATCGGTCTTGTCTCGGTCTCGGTCTCGAAAACGAGACCGAGACCGAGACCGACACCTGGAAATTAGAATCGAGACCGAGACCGATACTTACCTATCGAGACCGAGACCAAGACCGAGACCAAGGGAACGAAAATCTCGGTCTCGGTCTCGAAAAATATTTTTATTTGTTGAATTTTCAAAACTTATTTCTCTGAAAAAATCAAATTTTTATGTATGTTATTTGCAATTTATGCCAATCAACCAAAAAATTGAAAATCGTGCAAATCCGGGTGTTTATTTTAAATTGGGCTGTTTCTTTTTATGATTCTAGAAGAAAGGTTATACTGTTATGTACATAATATGTAATTATGTAGATAACTTATTTTGAGCCATTTCCAAGCAATAAACAGCTATGAGTTTTCACATTTTTCGTAATATCTACACGGTAATAAAACATCGCGTATCCATTAAAACAACTGGATATCTGCTTCTGGTACAACCGTGTCAGATTAGTATATTAAAAGATGAATGGCCACCTTTGACCATATCCACTTATACAGTATATACCGTATACCTATACAGAGTGTCACAAAATTAGTGGACGAAGCATTAGCCCTGTAATTATTGGTCAAAAATACCTTAAATTTTTTCTATAAACATATATCGGGAAACGCCCCCTACGGGCCTCTTAAAGGTGGGCCCCTAAAGATGTTTTTTTCTAATTATTTCCAAAATTGTGTAAAATAGAGTTTTAAAATTTTGGAATTCCCCTAAGTACACTAAGTTTAATATTTAGAATTCGGAAATGGAATAGGAAAAATGCCTAACATTTTGGGAGTGAATATAAAAAATTAGCGTCAACTTTTTTGTGGGCTATTTTCTTATTTTCTTTACAAATTTTTAAATTTTTTTTTGGGTAAAAAAGTGCCTTTTATTTCGTATCATTAGGACGCAGGGTTTTCAGAAAAACGGATTATAAATGTATTCCGACTGCCAAAAACGGGTGTAAATTGAATGCTATAGTTTTTCAAATTTTGAAAATCTGTCATAACTTTTTTCTGGAACAAGTGTTTCTACTATTTTATAATAATATGAAGTTTTGTAACGTCAAAAGGAATTTTTGGGGAATATCAAAAATTATAACCTTCATTTTACACCCGTTTTTGGCAGTCAGTATACTTTAAAATCCGATTTTCCCAAAAACGCTGCGTCCTAGCGAAGCAAACTAAGAGGCACTTCTTTGCGAAAAAAAATTCAGGTTTTCAAAATTTGAAGAAAAAATATATAAAAAGTTAGCCCAAAAATTTTTAATTAATTTTTAGATTCACCCCCTAAAATGTTCGCACCTCACTAAAAATTTTTATTTTTAATTCCATTTTTAAATTCAGAATATTAAAGTTAGTAGAATCCCAAAGTTTTAAAACTCTACTTTACACCGTTTCGGAAATAATTAAAGAAAACCATATTCAGGGGCCCATTTTTAAGAGGCTCTAGCTCCCTTCCCGATATATATTTATAAGAAAAATTTTAGTTATTTTTGACCGATCAATACATGGTTGATGTTTCGTCCACTAATTTCGCGACACCCTGTATACCGTTAAATTTTAAGAGTTTTCAAAATTAATGTATCCATATAATACAGAATTTTTGAAAATTACATCACTTTGTATGGCTACGCTACAACTGATAAGAAATGTAAAAAATAAGAAGAAAAAGCGTTGACTTTGACAATAAAATTGACATAAATCGGTAACTAGTTTTTATGTGTACAGGGTGTCCCAAATTCGAACCTCATCATTGGAATCTCGGAAACTAGAAGAGATACGAGGTTGGTTAAATGGAGGCAAAGTTGCGCAATTTAATGCTGATCAAAATGCCACCTTACAAGTTTAAAAATTCCGAATACTTCCGAAGAGTTTTGGAAAAAACCGAATATTCGCGATTTCATTTTTATTTTTTTATGACTCTATTTGAATAGATATAGCAAAATAAATTTCACATTTTCATTGCTACTTTTTCTGTTCTTCTAGATTGTGTTATCAGATTTTCAAGCCGACGTTTCGTCTTTGAGCTGCCGTCATCAACTTTGTTTTTTAAAATACGGTCCTGGATTTTTTTATTACGGATTTTAAGAGCTTCTAAGGTCCCAAAAGCAATGATGTATCGCACTTATTCGAAAAATTCATATTGGTGACATTTTCCATAAGAACTCATGTGTTAGAGAGAGACAGAAAATATATTTTTAATAGAATTAAAAACAAAAACCTTCTTTTTACGCATTAATGCTTTGCATAAAGAAAGCTTAAAAACTAATATAAGAAGTAGTTAATAAATAATATAATTATTATTAAAGTGTCAACCCTCAAACCATAGGCTCTGGCCAAATTTTTAGCAATTTACCCACGTAAATAGTTGTGTGGGATTAGATTTGGAACAAATAATAAATCACATTCTCATTGTTGTATCGCATACTCTTCGAAAAAATCATTGTAATGATTTCCTGGTAAGATCTTACCAAAAATCTGTTTTCTGTCTCTCTCTAACACATGAGTTCTTATGAAAAATGCCATTAATATCAATTTTTCGAATAAGTGCAATACATCATTGATTCTGGGACCTTAGAAGCTCTTAAAGTCCGTAATAAAAAATTCAGGGTCGTATTTAAAAAAAACAAAGTTGATGATGGCAGCTCAAAGACGAAACGTCGGTTTGAAAATCTGATAACACCATCTTGTAGAAAAGAAAAAGTAACAATGAGAATGTAAAATTTTTTTGCTATATCAATTCAAATAAAGTCATAAAAAAATAAAAATGAAATCGCCATTATTCGTTTTTTTTTCAAAAATCTTCGGAAGTGTTGGGAATTTTTAAACTTGTAAGGTGGCATTTTGATCAGCATCAAATCGCGAAACTTTGCCTCCATTTAACCGACCTCGTATCTCTTCTAGTTCCCGAGATCCCAATGATGAGGCTCGAATTTGGGACACCCTGTACATACTTAAAAATCCCTATCACTTGTATACCTACCTACATTAGAGGTACGCATTTTTATATCAAAACAACAATTTAGAAATTAACATGAAATATATTAAAATATTATTAGGTACCTATTTAAGTTAACTATTATTATCCAAACAACTGTTGCAAACAAAAAATGTAAAATTATTTAAGAAGTTTATCCCTAATATCACATCTACACCAAGAACTGATAAACAAAAGACACTTATTAGATGTTTCATTTAACTTAACATTCCGAAGTAACGTTTGTGTTATTAACGAAATAAAACAGTAAATTATTTAATTACTTTTTATTTGCTCAAACCGAGACCGAGACCAAACCGAGACAAGACCGAGACCGAGACCGAGACCAAGGTAGTCTCGGTCTCGGTCTCGAGCTTCGAGACTAAATTTTTTCTTCGAGACCAAGACCGAGACTTGCCAGGTCTCGGTCTCGGTCTCGGTCTCGCGAACCCCTACCGAGAGGTCTCTGTTTTACAGATACTTTCACGGCAGATGTTTCCAGGATTTGGCCGGCATCATCCCGCCCCTGGCAACTCCTGTCAGGCAGTCACGACAGACGGCAGGAGCGCACCAGTTCGTCGTACAACTAGAAACACCTATAACATCGCTTTACAAGAACTCCTTTGTCTGGCGCACTGCATCACTGTGGAACTCACTTCCAGGACATCTGTTTCACACTAATTACAACCTACAACTATTCAAGAACCGTGTCAATCAACATCGTCGAGCGCCATAGGATCTCCCTTTAGTGTGTGTGCAACTGCCATAAAAAAAATTTTTACGTTGATTTCTAGAAAAATATACCAGAATATTCACTAATTGGAAATTTTCTCGCAATCTTCAATTTTACAAGTAGATTCAGTTTCTAGTATCTTTCCTTCCTAATTTTAAAAATAATATCTGACGTTCAAAAATTCTGAAATTCCTCCAATCTATATAAAAATTCACGTTGATTTTGAGAATCTATACCATAATATCCAATAATTGGGCATTTTCTTGAAATCTTCAATTTAACGATTAGATTCAATTTCTATTGCGTAATAGCTGATCTTAAAAACTCTGAAATCTCTCCAATCTATATAAAGATTTACGTTGAGATCGAGAATCTACCAGAATATTCAATAATTGGACATTTCCCGAAGTCTTTAATTTTTGGTCATTTTTTCGGAATCTTTAATTTTACGATTAGATTAAACTTCCAGGATTCTTTCGTCCTAATTTTAAAAACAACAGCGGTTCTTCAAAATCTCTTCAATCGACATAAAATTCTTCGTTGATTTCGAGAATTCATACCAGAATATTCAATAATTGGGCATTTTCTCAGAATCTTCAATTTTACGACTAGATTTAATTTCTAGCATTCTTTCGTCCTAATTTTAACAAAAAACGTTGATTTCGAAATCCATACCAGAATATTCAAAAATTGCGCATTTTCGGCTTTAGTGCAATCACTAGGATTTGATCCAAAATATATTTTCGCCCGAATTTTATAGAAATAATGCTGGTCTTGAAAAATTCTCAAATCTCTCGAATATATATGAAACCTTACGTTGAATTCGAGAATTCATAGCAGGATCTTCAATTTTGCGGTTAAATAAAATTTAAATAAAATTTCTATGATCATAATTTAATAAGAGTTGATTCTGAAATTCTGAAGTCTCTCCAATTTAAATGAAACTTTACGTTGATTTCGAGAATGCATGCTAGAATATTCAATAATTGTAAAATTTCTCGGAATCTTCAATGTTACGGTTAAATTCAATTTCTAGGATACTACGCCATAATTTTTAGAATAACGATCTTCAAAAATTCGAAAACCTATCCAATCTATATGAAACCACGTTGACTTCGAGGATCCATACTAGAATAATCAATAATTATGCATTTTCCTTGAATATCCGATTCTCCGGTTAGATTCAATTTCTAGGATATTATCGCCCTAATTTTAAAAATAATAGCTTATGTTCAACAATTCTGAAATGTCTCATTATATATAAAACTTTTCGGTGCTTTCAAAAATCCATACCAGAATATTCAATAATATCCCATTTTTCCGGAATTTTTACTTTTGGGGTCTAATGAAACTTCTAGGTTTTGACATAAATAAAATGTTTTTATCCTAATTTTGAAAATAATATCTGGTCTTGACAAGTTCTCAAACCTCTCCAATATATATAAAACTTTACTTTGATTTCGGGAATCCATACCAGAATATTCAATAACTGGGAATTTTGCTAGAAACTTCAATTTTAGGACTAGATTAAATTTCTTGAATATATTCGCCTTAATTTTAAAAATAATAGCCGATCTTCAAAAACTCTGAAACATCTCTAATCTGTATAAAACTTTACCTTCATTTCAAGACTCTATATCAGGATATTCAATAAATGGGAATTTTCTAGGAATCTTAATTTTTAAGATAAAATTCAATTTCTAGGTTCCTTTCGTCCTAATTTTAAAAATAACAGTTGATTTCCAAAATTCTGAAACCTCTCCAATTTATATAAAACTTTACGTTGATTTCGAGAATTCATACCAGAAAATTCAATAAATGGGCATTTTCCTGGAATCTTTAATTTTACGATTAGATTCAATTTCTAGGATTTTTCGCCCCAAATTTAAAAATAATAGCTGATCTTCAAAAATTCCGAAATATCTCCAATATATATGAAACATTACGTTGATTTTGAGAAACTACATCAGAATATTCAATAATTGCACTTTTCCCCGGAATCTTCAATTTTCCAGTTATATGCAATTTCTATGATTTGACATAGTTAAAATATCTCCCCGCCCTAATTTTAAGAAGAATAGCTAATCTTGAAAAATTCTGAAACCTATCCACTCTATATGAAATTTCCCGTAAATTGTGAGAATACATACCAGAATATTCAATATATGCACATTTTCCCTGAATCTTCAGTTTTTCGGATAAGTGCCATTTCTCAAAATTGACACAAATGAAATACCTTTTCGCCTTAATTTTTTAAATGATAACAATAGCTGATCTTCAAAAATTCTGAAATCTCTCCAATCTATATCAAACATTACATTGATAATTGGACGCTATCTCGAAATCTTCAACTTTACGATCAGATTCAATTTCTACGATCCTTTCGTCCTAATTTTAAAAAGAACAGCTGATCTTCAAAATTCTGAAATATCTCCACAATCTATCTACATAAAATTTTACGTTGACATCGAGAATTCATACCAGAGTATTCGATAATTGGGCATTTCCCGAAATCTTCAATTTTGCGGTTAGATGCAATATCTAGGACTTTTTTGCTCTAATTTTAGAAATAACAGCTGATCTCCCAAATTCTGCAATTTTTGAAATCTACATTAAACTGATTTCTAGAATCTACCAGAATATTCAATAATAGGACATTTTCTCGAAATCTTCAATTTTACGATTAGATTCAATTTCTAGTATCTTTTCGTCCTAATTTTAAAAGTAATAGCTGATCTTCAGAAATTCTAAAATCTCTTCAAGAATCTATACCAGAATTTTCTCGGAATCTTCAATTTTACGATTAGATTCAATTTCTTGGATCTTTTCGTCCTAATTTTGAGCATAATAGCTGAACTTCAAAAACTCTGAAATGTCGCCAATCTAAGATTAAAAGATTCCGAAATATTTCCAGTCCATATAAAACTTTACGTTGATTTCGAGAATCCACACCAGAATATTCAATAATTGCACATTATCCCTAAATCTTCAATTTCGTAGTTAACTGCAATTTCTAAGATTTGACACAATTAAAATATGTTCGCCCTAATTTAAAAAATAATACCTGATCATGAAAAATTCTGAAATCTGTGCAATCGATATGAAACTTTAGGTATATTTTGAGAATCCATACCAGAATATTCAATATTTGCCTATTTTCTCATAATCCTCAATTTTCCGGTTAGTTGCGTTTTCTAGGATTGAACTAGGATAAAATTAATTTTTCGTCCCACTATTAAAGATAGGTACTACCTGTACTTGAATAATTCTGAAAGTTAACCGATCAATAGAAAATTTTACGTAGATTTCTAGAATCTGTACCAGAATATTCATTAATGTCATATTTGTCCGGAATATTCAGTTTTTCGGTCAGATGCATTTTCTAGGAATTGACACAAATAAAATATTTTTACGTTAATTTGAAAAAGCATTGATAGGGAAATTTTTTCGAGCTCATCCGATATATGGGAGAGTTGACGAAACATTCGAAAATCAATACGAAAATTCTCAATAAAGGCACATTTTTCGGAATTTCCTAACTTTTTAGGATTTGTACGCAAAAAGTACACCTTTTACCCTAATTTTAGAAATACTACCGGGCCTTCAAAAATTCTAAAACTCAGTTAATCTGTAGAAAGCTCTTAGTAGATTTCCAAAACCTATCCGAATATTTTTCTTGATTCAATTTTCCTCGCCGGTTAATTTTTTAGGATTTCTTGGCAAATAAAATATCTTTTGCTCTGGTTTTAAAAATGTTGACTGCTCTTGAACAATTCTGGAACTTATCCGATGCATATGAAACTTTACGTAGATTTCTAAAATCTGTATAAGAATTTTCAATAATCGGGTATTTTCCGGCTTGGTGGATTTTTTTCAGCAATTCGCTAAAATTGAAAACTTGTCATTACACTAAGTTTAAAAATGGTAATAATTATTTTGGCTAAAATATTGAACATATTAAATACATATAGAACATTTTCGTAAATTTCGAAAATATATAGGAAAATTTCCCATAATGTCGTTTATTTCCGGAATTTTTAATTTTCACCTCCGATGTATTTTCAAGACATTATTAGGATTATTAGGATTAGGGAAATGGCAATCTACATCTAATCATGGTGGAAAGCCTACTTATGTATGTTCCGAGGCATTCAGTGCAGGTAGCATTAATAATCTATGTATATTGTGACTGGATTGCTTCGAGAAAAAAAATGGTTTGGTTAGGTTAATATATTTTATATATTTACGTATCACACAGTATAATTTGGTTTCAAGGAAAATAAAATAAAATGGTGGTATCGTTACCACAAAATCCTTGCAGATTCTTTTAAACTACCCCTTGTATCTAAAAAAATAAGCTTAGGAGATTAAAATTCGAACAGGCAAGGTGAGAACAGGAACTCAGTTTTGTTGCCCTTGCCTCTGTGTTTGGGGATTATTTACCCATCACGGATTATGTTCATCGGGGTCTTTAAGCTACCTCTGAATGAATATGAACTCTTAAAGTTTTGACAACCGTCTTAATTTTTATTTAGTTAATGGTCTCTTTCATTTGGCTGGCAGTTCATTTTAAATTTATACATACTCTATGGTTATCGGGTTAGTAAATAACTATTGCACACATTTATATATCTATATCGACGTGTATACACTGTCACAACAATAGTATATTGTCTGCAAACAATTAAGGCGTAACTAAATCAACATTATACCTGTGCCAAAATACCTCATCGAAAATAGCACTAGTGAAACCAGAAAGCATGAAAACAACGACGCGCTAATACCCGTTAATCTTTTTGTGAAAAATCAGCCAGTCCGCAATGTTTGTATGAATAACTGGTCCATAATGGAAATGGGTGCCTCTGTTCAGACAAGGCTATCCTAAATCGATACTTCATAGAAAGCTGTTTCGAGACAGAGGCGTGCGAATGTTTTCATCAATCCGAAAAAGCTTCTGAACATTATCACATAACCGGAAAAATACTTTAAAAACTAGTTAGGAAAGCATGATTCATTGAAAACAAGAATCTACTTTACTCACTAATTTGAGTTTGCACAGGAATAGCGGATATTACTAAAAAAAAAATACGTTGGGTCATATTTCTAGATACAGCTCACATACACACACATATTTGACAGGTCCTAGCATGAAGACTAATGCTTAAAAATATACCGAAATAATACAATATCATACATCCGAACGAATATTTCGTGTCAAATAAAGGAAGGAGTACCCCTATGCAGTGCTATTGGCTTCATTCTACACTTGATCGTTCATTTGCGTCATTTTAAAGACACAGAACGCGTCACAATTATTGCCATTTTAGCTGATTATACAGCCATCTTGGCAATTGATAATGATAACGAAGAAGCAGCAGCTTAACTTCAAGAATCATACCCTAGAGTAACGACTGAGAGATGCAGAGCAAGCTGAGTGAATAGTTTTCAATACGATATCAATAAATAGTGCCGTATGGCTTGTTTGGAGCTAAACTCTTGAATAAGAAGTCTCAAACAAGAGCAGAAGAGCTCAAACATGAAAGACATAAGTGGCAATTGCCACTTTAGCTGATGATGCAGCTATCTTGGCAATTGACAATGACAACGAAGAATCAGCTGCTAAACTTCAAGAATCATGCTTTAGTTTAGAGTTTAGAGTATTGTTTTCAACTAAGAGATGAAGAGCAAAATCCAACGAGAGTAAATCAGCACATATAGTCTTTGTCTGAAAGCTGAATCAACAGTTTTCGATACGATATCAATATTAATGACCTGCTGACCGAAACCAATAATCCTGTTTACAGATGACAGTATACCCTGTCTCCCAAATTAGATCTGAAAAACCTTTACCAGCGACTGAGTCATATCACCGCAGACAGGGGTAGATTGCAGCAATTTATTAATAAAGATCTGGAGAGAGTTCGAACTTGGGGCGACAGAAATTTGGTCCAGTTCAATGCAGCATCAAATCAATACTCATAAAAGCCAATACGGCCACGGCGCGCGGCGTGCCCTGACATCATTATGGCATGATCGGTCATTCCTTCATCCTCGTCAATTGGACTACTGGGTGTCTCGGTCAACAGCAATATGTCCCTGGCATTATCACGTTGCTGACATCGCAAAATCAGCCTCGCAGAAGCTGGGTGCGCTATTTCTCCACAAAAAAACTGTATACACCGCAGTAGCTGCTCTTGCTCTACAGAGCGTAAATAATACCGTGCTTAGAATATTGCTCACACATCTGGGGTACCGCACCGAAGCAAAGCATAAAGCTGCGGGTTTCCATTCAGAATAGAGCTGTGTGTCTCGTCAATAACCCGGAATCTGGATAGTCTGGAACACCGCAGACATGTGGCCGAGATATCCCTGTTTTGCAAGTATTTTCACGGCAGATATTCCCAGGATTTGGCCTGCCTTATTCCGGCCAGCAACGCCTGTCAGATAGTCACGACAGATGGCTAGGGCGCACTCGTTCGTTGTACAACTGGAAACACCAAGAACATTGCTTAACAAGGCCTCCTTTGTCTGGCGCATTGCATCGCTGTGGAACTCACTCTCAGGGCATCTGTTTCTCCAAAAATTACAACCTTTAGCTATTTAAGAACCGTTTCAATCAACATCTTTGCACACACACCGCTCGTCAAGTGCCATCTCCCTTTACTGTGCGTGTTCATTACAATAAAAAATAGCTCCGATATCCCATATTGCCGTAGAGGAAATATCTGGGAATGAATCTGGGTCTCTGCCATCGATGGAAAGGGCACGTAAAGAAGGAAATAATGGGTCTCAATTTTTAGAAACTGTACTAGCTGATTAGGAACCAAACTAAATGATTTACCGTAAGCTTTATTTAGCCCACCCAACTTTATATACGGCAGAACGTAATAGTTCTATTCACGTAAAACCTGTTTATTTTATACAGCTGTACTATAAGAGTGTGACTTCTTAGGTGCAGCTGTTCTATAAGAGTTGTGTGACTTCTTAGGAGACCTAGAGACCATTTTAGATATATCCTGCTCATTTGTGCGAGTCTAATCCCTTGTTTGGAGCTAAGCTCTTGAATAATGAGTTTCAAACAAAAGGAGGAGTGTTCAAAACATAAAAGACATAATTTAGAGGGTACCCCTGGGCAGTGTTTTGCCCCCATTCTACACTTGACTGTTTTGCGACATTTCAAGGACACAGAACACCTCGCAATTACCACTTTAGCTGATGATACAGCTATCTTGGCAATTGACAGCGACAACGAAGAAGCAGCTGCTAAACTGGAAGAATCATGCTTTAGAGTATCGGATTCGACTGAGAGATGGAGAGCAAAATCCAGCGAGAGTAAATCGGCGCATACAGATTTCGTCTGCAAGCTGAATAAACAGTTTTCGATACGATACGCGTTAGAGGAAGTATCTAGGAACGAATCTGGTTATCTGCCATCGATAGAAAGGGCACGTAGAGAAGGAAATACTAGACTTTGATCTCAAATCTAGAAAATGTACTAGCTGGTTCGGAATCAAAATGAGTGATTCACCGTAGTATTTATCGAGCCCATCTAACTTTATATACAGCAGATCGGAATAGTTATATTAAAGTAAAACCTGTCCATTGTTGTACGTTTGGTAGCCATGAAATACCATGTCTCCCTTACGTTATTTTTCCATAATGTATTAGGATTCATTTTAGATTTTCGGAAGACTGATCATCAAATACCGCTTTTTCTGGCTCCTCTCCACACGCGGATATTTTCCATGTATTGTCCCATTTTATGCAACTTTTCTATTAGAGTTATGATGGGACCTTTTAAGAGGCCTGTGAGAGGTTTAGCTAAGCCCTGATAATTTGCGCGAGCGCAATGACTTGTTTGGAGCTATGCCCTTAAATAAGTCTCTGACCGGACGTACTGACTAGCAAAGTTAACCCAGCTGAATATTATGTTTCAAGCTGAGGTGTTTGTTCCTTCTAGAGCAGTTCAGAGCCTATGTATGTCGATACGGTACCCTATATTGTAAGATTGTGTTACTTTATAAAGATGGCAATATTTGGGTGCTTCAGTTGCTGGTTGGTTGCTGCAGTTTCTAGTGTACTGATGGACTTTAAAGGAATGTAGTTTTTAGATGAGCCAAAGAGGTCAGATTTTTTACTATGACGATGACGTGTCAACTTTAACATTTCCTTTGCCACTAGTATTTTAATGAACTTGTTGTTCTGAAAGCAACTTTGGGGCTATTACTGAATGTCTTCCTATGTGTTATTGGGTTCGTTATCATCTTTAGCAGATATTATAGCTTAATGTAAAAACGAGTCTGCTTGTGTGTGTGGAAAATCTGCAGCTATATAAGTAGCTGCCCTTCAGGGAAGCTCTAGTCAGAAGTCACCTTTTTTAAACCATTTGCATAAATACCTATATACATACCTGCGCACTAGTCAGGAAACTGAATGAAATACATAACAAAAAAACATGGCAGGCAATACCCTATATGAACTCCACTGGTCTGCCGGCTGATACAGTGTTAAAAAGCCCTCGGTTATCACTTATTCTATATATCGACGTATCGGGGCTTAGGTAAACAGTGATTGTGTGCGGCCAATGTCCCGTACTAATCTCCTCTAATACCGTGAACGGATTAGGGCTAGTGTTCGCACCTCGACGATGAATAGGGATAATGGTGCGGTGCGACACACACTAACCGGAAGAGCTGAAGCGATCGCTTTGTTGCATTTTGTCTTCTGAGAAAGTGAGAATATGGCGTCACGCTTCCGGTTGGTGTAGACACCTTGCGGTTTTGTTCTTACCTATGTATATATACCTACAAAAAATATCGTTAACGGCAAAACTGCCATAAACTGAGTCCATTTGGCACCTAATACGATATTATTTCTACAGAACCCTTTGAGCGTTTATACAAACACACACGTAGAAGTTAAATGCATAACACCATCTTCACGCTAAAGTCATTTTTATTGATTACAAATAACATCGGCCTCAGATTGGACCTTGGGGATGTCGGTTTTATCAACAAGTGTTCATTGAACGCTATATACGTTTTCTTTCTTTACGATTATTGTTGGTTGAATTAAAGCAGAAGAGAGGACGTTTCATTAACTTCATAAAACTAGAGTTTATTCGGGTGATGTGATTATTACAGTCAAAGGTTCGCCTGAAGTCACGGTAGACAGCAACTCTCCACTCCCCTATACAGTCACTTGACCATGACATTCATTAGCATCATCATGATCCATTTTTGTACATATGGCTCTTAAAGTTGCTTCTAGGATATGCCTAATCGCATCCAGCTCTTGCCGACTAAATTATTCAGGGCGTTCCAGATCTGTGTCGGTCATGATTTCTCTTTCTTGTTTTCTAAATCAAAACGCACTGAATATTTTAACACGTGATCTTCTCTACTAACATAGTGGGTCTAAAATCCAATCTTTTGCCTCTCCATAACCTTCTGCATATGGTTTCTCTGTTTCTACTCTTTCATTTTCTTCATTTTCTTCAGGTGCCCTCTCCTAAGAAGGTTTACAATCATTCACAGCCATTTGCATCTTTGCTGTTGCAGCTCTTCTGATGTCAGTGGAGCTACAACATTGCACCATGCTCTTAAATTGTTCATATATCATATGAGTCTTCTAGTTCGAAATTTTACTTTGCATTTTGCCTTGAATAATTACTGGTATTAATTCCCGCATTACGTAGATCAAATTTTCCAGTTTCTCTTCGCTAAAAGACTGGATAGAATGGCGAGAAACCGAAAAATTATAGAGCCAATCAAAATTCCAACAGGGGAAAAGTGCGATTTATTAGTCACTCTGAATGTGGTGATGCTCGGCTCACCAATTAAGATCTACATTCATCTCCATCTCCAAAAAGCCAGATGATTATGATGAGACATGTTTTGATTTGTATAGGTAACACATTAAAGTATCCGCCACAAAATTGAAAAACACGACAGAGTACCAGTGGATCAAATTTAGCATCCAGGCAATTCATCGGTGGAAGGATATATGCTATGATGCCGAACTTCCCCTTATACCCTTGGCTTATATATTTAAAAAACCTGTGATATGTAGATGATACTGTACTTGTGTCAAATAGGACTGAGATGCTCTAAGTTCTCATGGATCAAGTAGTCAATGGTTTATATAAACATTCTGGACTCCTACTTAACATAAAAGAATAATTTCTGCATTACATCAATATGTGCTTACTGCAATCCACGAGGGTGAAACGTGAGAAGAAGGAGTATTCAGCGACTGCGAATCTATCAAAGAGCATCATCTCCGTACACATACGTATATATCTATACGTAGATCAGGGGTGCCTTATTTTAATTTATTTTATTATTAATTTTAATATTTATTTAAATATATTACAAATAATAGCGGCCTCAAGACGGAACCTTGGAGAATGCCAAGTGTCTCTTAAACGCTGCAACTTAGTTATGATTATTGTTGGTAGAACTGAAGCAGAAGATGGAGTGTTTCATTAATTTCATAAATTGGAGCTAGAATGTCCATATCGTATTTGAACAATGTTATAGCTCCACTGACATATTTAGAGCTCCAAGAATAAAGATTCAAAAGGCTCTGTTAATTGTCAACCTTCTTAGAAGAGGGTACCGACAAAAATTTAAAAAAAAAGAAACTATAAGCAGAACATTGGGGAGAGGCAAAAGATTGGATCTTAGACGTGCTAGGTCATTAATGAAGATGGTATGCTAACATCCCATTTTGGTTTAGAAGCGATTGCTCTACTATCAGTGGTATTGTGAAGATGGCGAATGGCATTATATAATTTAACATTAGGCATGTAATGAAGATAAATAAAAATGAGATGCAACAGAAACTGGCGAAATGGAACAAGGAAAAAAATTCAGAGCACACTTGGATATGGAATGTCCTGAACAATTTAGCTAGACCCCAATATCGGAGATCAGTGTACAGCACATAAATGAAGAAATTAGAGGAAGAACTAAAGTAACTGACACTGTAGAGCCGGCTTCTAGAAGCCAATCGAGTTAAACAAGTCAAATTATTAGAGTTATGGAGTAGAAGCCAAGAGGGCCCAAAACGTTAACCCCGAGCTCCAGATGGGATGACTGGATGATATCCAGAAAATAATTCGAAATACTTGACGCTAGCTCTACAAAATAAACATGCATGGAGGGCAATTAAAGATACCTACGTCCTGGAATGGATGACCACTGGATGAATAAGGCAATAAGCTTGTTTAGCTTGTCATTATTATCTATAAAAATTAACATTATGGGTTAAAAGACGATGCAGCGTACACTCAATAAAGACAAAACGTAGACGAATCCCCACATAATACATACCTATTCGAAAGGTTAATGAGACGAATATGCTAATTGTTTTATTTTCGAACCGAGCGCTACTCCCATCGGGCCAGCAGACCTGCTATACACGAGCTGTTGTGGATTTAAAGTGGTCTGAGGTGTTAGATAAACACGCCAGATAAAATACATTTACTTACAAAAACATTTTTAGTGAAAATATACAGCTGTTGTGGCGGCGCCAGGTGTGGCGGGTATTATTGGCAGATCCTGTCTCGATAGGGACTTGCTTTTAATAACTTCAATTTTATTTAAAGAATACTTGCCTGTCAAGTAAGATTAAATGAAACGTATACTTAATTTTCAAACGTGAAATTAATTATTACCCTTTATGTTGGATTAAGGCATTTTTTATCTTAAGTGAATTTTAATTTGCCCCTATATAATTGCTATTCAAATTTAGAATCGATTTTTTTCTGGTTTGCATAATTTCGCATATTACAAGCAGGGTTTTTCATTTTTATATTAATGCCTACCGCGTTACTAGTTGGTCAGTATAAACAATTAATTCTTAAATCATTTATGACCACAAAGGTGGGGGTTGTAATTAACTTTATAGTTAACCACTTTAATTAGTGGACTGTATCAAAATAGGGTGGTGGGGGTTTTATTCATAGGGTGTGAATTGAAACATGTATTTTAGGTATCACTTACTTTAATAATGCAAGATTTAATTTGTATTAAATATCATTAATATATACAACTACTTTCAAGCATTCATCCTTTCACACATAAAACTAAATAGGTACTGTACATAAGGTTAACTATTATTAAATGCCTAACAAAACTACTTAGTTATTTAAATCCAACATCAACTTCTTTCTTTACTGAATTTAATTAACGTTCTTTTAATAATTCAACTAACTGCCGTTCCTTTCACACAAAATATCTTGTTACATTGCTTCTGCAATTCTCTCAGCGTTACTTCGTCTGGGACATAAGACTTCGAACAGTTGATTCGAATCTCGAGGACAGGAATAGATTTGTCTACAGTAAATTTCCAACCGCCATGTTACCTTCTTCTATCTTGAACAGGAGAGACTCTACGAGTGGTATTGTCTCGAGAAAATGCATTAAAACGCCCGAAGAATCCTTAATTTAGTGTTGAAAAAAGGTAACACAGTACAGCAGATATCCTCTATAAATATATGTGCAAACAAAGGATAAAACTACTAAATATATTTGCGTAAGACAGGGCTATGACTGGGTAGATGTTCTTGGCGCCAAATTCAAGCAGAGCGGTGACTGGACCGTTACATCACGAGTGAGTGTTTGTAAGGCACGGCAGGGAGAACAGAGCGGGAAATTGCGCGGACGCTGATGCATTTTTGTGGGTAAAAACATGTTCGTTCTTTATTTGACATATTGTTGCTTACACAAGATTGACGGAGACAAAGATATATTAAATTGAGAACGATTAATAGCTATTTCCTTGACGGAGTGACAGCTTGCTTTCCAGCGATTGTTGTCTATTATACCGACAATCCAGGTTCGAACTAAGGAGTAACTGAAATACAATGGTTTAAATTCAAAAATTTGCTGTTTACCTGGGGTGAAATAAATTTAGTTGGGTTGGAATTATGACTCAATCATATTACGGACATACAGGGTGTTATCATCAAACGATACGGTGAAAAACGAACGACCGATGTTTGAGTATCCTTAAAAACTGCATCCAATTGCGAATGATCGTAAGTTATTATAAAGAGAGGTGGGTATAATATAATAAAAAATTAAATGAAGTTGGTGTAAGATAATGTTACATAGTTATAGATTAAATGTCTAACAATCTCTAGTTTGGGTTAGTTTTGGTCCTTTTAGCTATCAGAGCGAGCGGTTCGACTGAAATGAAATGCAGGGAGTGGTAGACCTCATTTTAACACGCCACGTCTTATGCGTTTTTTGATCAACATTTCATTTGGGGCCCTTGGTTCTCAATTCCAGATGGAAAATGAATTATCTTAGCAGTCTTTTCTTTTGATTCTCAATTGTGTCTGCCTGAAAGTAAATAGTGCTTTGACTTTCTGTGTATGGATATCATTCAATGTTATGAATTCAAAGAAGGGTTTTGTTTTTCTTTGGAAGGACGCATCATTTTATAGAAGATGTTTGACATAAAGTCTATTTTTACACCTAGCAATTTTACTTCACACGTCCTTAGAAATCCTATTTTGGTGGAGTATAGATGTAGATCCTATGTATTGAGGCATCGCTACTAACCCAATGGCATGCCTGCTTGAGTGCGAATGGTGTTATAAGGACCAGCCCCACAGCCGCATTAGAGGCCTGCTTAAACTGTCATCACGTCACATATTATTATGTGCCGACTCTCCAGAGGGTAAGCACCCATAAGCAGAATGCGCGGGAAAGACTACAACAAGCTATATGAAGAGTTCGAAAGCTACATCATCATGGGAATGCCAACAGATGCCATACTTCCCAAATGTAGCTTTAATAAAACTTTCAGGACAGAGATGTATGGAAGAAAAGGCCCTCCTATTAATGCAGACATAGATGTCTATATAGATGGATCAAAACCCGGTCAAGGTGCAGGTGTCGGTATATACGGAGTCAAGCCAAAGGCAAGACTCTCACTGAGCTTAAGCAAATATTCGACGATATTCCAGGCGGAAGTTGCCGCAATACATAATTATGTGAATGACTTGATAAGGCAATCTATTCTGACAGTCAAGCGGCAATAAAAGCAATTAACTCAATGCAAGTTAACTCAAAACTGGTCTGGGACTTCATAGAAACCTTAAAAGAGCTGGGCAGTCGAAACAGACAGACCTTAATCTGGGCACCAGTACATCTGGAATCTGGAAATGGTGAGAGGGTGGCCTTGAAAGGCTCCATTGGACCCCCTGTGCGTCCTCCCTAGGTCAAACAATCCATCTAGGCCATCGCCTAGCCTAGTGTTGTAAAAAAGGCGACGATGTTTCCCGAGGAGGCTGTTCTGAGAAAAGCCACGGTTGGCTATCGTTCTCGCAAAATGGATTCCCTTAGTTCCGAAACAGCGTCGCAATCGCAGAGCAGATGCTCTACTGTTTCGTCCTCCTGTTCACAGCCTCTGCATAGAGGTGTCTCGCATATTCTCATTGTGTGGAGATGTTTCCTTAGCTGGCAGTGTCCAGTCAGAATCCCCGCCAAGAGTCGTAAGGTCTTCCTTGACATATCCAGGTATGCTTTTGCTGCAGAAACATTAGAGTAGCTCCCTGGCTAGTCGACAGTTAGTTGTTTCGTCCCATCTTGCTCTTAAGTCTTCATGGGTGATCTTTTTTATCATATGTATCGTCGTCACGATAGGTAGGTTTGAAGGGCCGGCTCCCAAAATGTTTGAACCGGCTGAGCCAATTTATCCGCTGATTTGTTACCTTCGCACTGTGCATGTCCTTTAACCCAGCACACAGAAATTCTGTTTTTGCGGGCGCCATCCTCCAGTGAATTATGACATTCTAGTACTGACCTGGCTGTAAGTTTATAACTTTTCAAAGCCAGTAGTGCTTGTCTACTGTCCGTGTAGATTTTAATAGTCTTGTCCTCACTATTCATGCGAACAAGCAAGTTCAGACTGAACTATACTTGCGTGTCCCTCAATAGATCATTTAAGTTCAATTCGCAAGCTTCGGGAGTAAATTCCATAGCCTGCTCCTTTCTGGGTTTTTGAGCATTCCACGAAATTGTTAACCCCACCTTCGGTTATAGGCTCAATTGGTTTTATTTGTACAACATATAGTTTGTCAAAGACAAACTTGGGAGGTATGCTATCTGCACTGCCCTGCAGTAGTGGCAGTCTTCCGACTGCTTCTTCCCACAGGTGGCGTCTAGTCTCTCCACATTCTATGCTGGGTTACACACCAACGACTTTGAGTCTTAGCAATGTAGTCAGAGCCACCTCCTTGAGATAAATATCTAGAGGAGTCAGGCATAACATTACTTCCATGGTTTTAGTTGGGGTTGTTCTCATAGCTCCCGTTATAGTTGGGCAGGCAGTTCTCTGTACCTGACTGAGCTTAAGCATTGCCATTTTTTGTTGGCTCTTGGGCCACAAAACAACGGCTCCATAGGCAATCATAAGTCTTATGATGGCGGTATAGATCCACATTAGGACGGTGGGTTCCATCCCCCAGGTTTTACCCACGGTACTGCGGCACTGTTCATAAGAGATGTATGCTTTCTTTAGTCTTCGTTCTAAATGAAAATTCCAGGTTAATTTAGCATCGAAGGTGACCCCAAGGTATTTTACCTCAGATGCAAAATTTAGTTGTGTGTTTAGGACGGTCGGAGGCCGTAGTGGCTCCGTCCTCCTTTTGCTGGTGAAGAGCATCATCTCCGTCTTCCTGGGGTTTACAGACAGGGACTGCTCCCTAAACCACTCTTCGACTAAGCGAAGGGCACTCTGTACGTTCGGTTATAGGCACAGAACTCCTTCGAACTTTCCATTGAGCAGTATCCTAAGATCGTCTGCATATGCATTGGTGTAGAATCCATCTGAGTTGAGGCGATGCAAGAGGCTGTCGAGAACAAGGTTCTACAGCAGTGGCGATAGAACGCTGCCTGGCGGGCAGCCTTTGGCAACGTTGCCTCTCACTACAGTGTCTTCCAACTTTATTTGCAATAATCTCTTTGAGAGCATGTTGAAAATCCAGCTACTGACAGCAGGAGGGACGCCCCTGTTTGTTGAGGAGGCATTGATTTTTCCAAAGGTGGTTTTATCAAACGCACCCTCAATATCAATCAATACACCTAAGGTGGACTCATTATTCTCCAGCGATCTCTCGATCCGGCTCACTGCTGAATGCAAGGCCATGTCGGTAGATTTTCCCGTAGTGTACGCATGTTGGTTGGGATGCAGCGGTCGGTTGACCAGTACGCACTCCCTCAAATATCGCTCACACAGCTCTCCAGAGTTTTTAGCACAAAGGATGTTAGGCTGATTGGTCGGTAGGCTTTGGGGACAGTGTAATCCATCCTTCCTGCTTTTGGCATGAACACCACTCTTACTTGAGTTCTGGTTCTTTTTGCTCTGTTAAAAGATGTTTTCGATGTCCTCTTGAGTTCTCCCAGCTCTTTGTTCCACCATTTTGTGGCTTCCCCTGGCTGTTTCTGTGATGGCCTCAAGAGGGCAAGATTTTTCAAAATCTTTAGTTATGGCGGTCTGTAGGCCTAGCACACGACTTTCCAGGCCGTCATTGTCTTTAGACGTATTCCCCTCAACTTCCCGTAGGTTTTCCCGAAGCCGGACGAGGAACTCAGCCCGATCCGTCCTTCGGGGATCCCTAAAAAGCTTCCTGGGCGCCTTCATTGAGCTGAGCTCAAATGTTAACCAGCGATGATCTGACATGGTGAACTTGTCAGAGACATGCCAGTTTATGACTGATTGAGATATGCCCGCCGAGGCAAGTGTTATATCAATTATGATTTGACTTCTGGAGTTAATAAAGGTTGGTGCAGTACCTCTGTTGAAAATGTTGAGGTTGCTACCTGTAATGTAATCATAAAGTGATTTACCTCTAACATTGTTGTCTTCGTTGCCCCAGGTCACATGGTGTGCGTTAGCGTCACCTCCCATTTCTCGTTCTGGCAGTGTGCTATCAGGTCTTCCAGAGTACAATGGTAACGAAGAAGCTGATTCATTAGCCTGAGCAGGAGCCAGTAAGGCCTTAAATATACCATAATCCTTCTAATATTAAATTATGGATGCAAACTAAATCTCAGGAATGGTGGAACAACTTGCCAGGAATGAGACAGATCAAAGAGCTTACCAAAAAACCATCGTCAAAGTTCGTTGATATTCTATAGCTAAGTCAGAAAAGAAGTACAACTAGAATAATAGTCGGACTCCTAACTAACAAATGAGTACGATTGGGCTGGCAGAAGAATCGTTGTGCAGGTTCTGTCAGGAAGAGCAAAAATAGCAGTAAACATACTTTGCAGCATTATTATGAAGGCTTGTCAAGTAGTGAGCAATCGTTTGTCAAATTTAGTGTGTTAGAAACCAATTTTAGAATTAATTAAATGCCAACAAACCACATTTAAAACCAAATGTCCAAAACTTTCATTAAATCGACCTTTTCAATTATTTCGTCCAACGAATATAGGGATATAGCACGTTCTAGGCATAATAATATCTCAAAAAGGCTGCTGAATTAAGTATAGTAGGTATTTTTATAGTTATTATCACCTGCTATCACTTCGCTATTAACCAAACACAAAGCACTACTTATTAAAAAACTATCTCAATGCAACAAAACGAAAAAAAAAAGTTATTTTTTTTTTATTCATTTATTTACTCATTCCTTATTAAGCCGTCTTTGTGCTAGATATCGTGAGAAGCCGGTAAACAACTAAACACTAACTCCCTATAATTTAGTTGCACACATTTTTGGTAAATACACACTTACCTTTGCTCCTGCTATAAAAAATTGTTTCAATTTTGCTCAATTAAAACAAATTTGAGGAAAAATCACAACGAGAAATGACAGAATACCTTAGAAAAGTGACATAGTTGCCGCATTTATCTCTTCTATATGTTAGATAATTGGGGATGGTTGGGGTAATACTATATCATTGAAATGTCACTTACTTACGCAAAATAATTATAATATTTAAATTCGGTATCATCTATCATCATATGATAATCAAAAAGTAAAACTCGATAAAACATTAATTATTGAGGCAAACCGTTCTACGTGGCAGCATTGTTGCAATAACATATCGCATTTCCTTTTGACAAAATATGAATAGTCCTAAAATGTAAGTACAAAAACAATATTTGGGTTCCAAAATAAATTTTTGTCTGTATGCTTTGCCTCTAATTATGCGTAAACTCGGTTAATATTGTCATATTGAAAAAACGGAATCACTTCATGAAGCCTGGCTTTGAGCTTCAAGTCGCTTAAAAGATATAAATAACAGGAAGTCACAAACGGTTTAACTGGTACATAAAATCTAATCAAAGGCTAACTGAGCATTGATAAACAGAGCCTCAGTCTACCTGAGTCTAAGTTAATATAATTATACCTAATCACTTAAACTTGTTCCTTTAATGGGCTGTGGGCGATTTGCTTAACACTATAAACCATAAAAAACGAATGATCGGTTTCTGCATTATTAATAAAAGTGGAATATATTGCCACGACGAATCAAATTAATCAAAAACGTCAAACCACGTATTTTATATAGGGGCAGGGAATATAAAGAGTTTAATGTCGCTATAGCAACTGGTAGCTAAAAATTTATAAAATATTCTCAGGTGATTTAAGATTAAAACAAGTAGGTATTATGCTATTGACGTATCTTATACCATAGCGTGGTGTGCCTATATTTATTGGCAAATGACTCAAACTGTGCGGAGCATCTAAATGCTTTACAATAACTGAGCAACCGAGCAAAAGGATAGAGGAACTGGACCAAATTATGGAAATTCATTAGAGCGTTCAATCAACGTTAACATAATTTAAGACTTAATTTAACATATGGTGAACTCTTACCTTCTTAAATAAAATCAAGTAAAAAATCGCATGCGTACACTCCTTATATGTCCGGACTGCTGAAAATTGACATTGACCATTAATAATAATAATAATATATCCTATGTTCTAGCGGACATATTTTGGAATTCCGTAAATTTTTTTCTTATTTTTTTCCTTATTTTTAATTTGAAATGGTATGTGGTATCAAATTAAACTAAGTTAAGTTGGGGTAAATCTTAAATTAAATTAAAGCGCTATATGAATCTAAAAAATCAATTAATAAATAATGAAATAATCAGAAAAAATTAATAGAATTCCAAAACATAACCGTTAGAACAAGGATTATGTTTTTATTAATGTTTCTTAATTCAACATGTTTCAACTATCAATGTCAACTGCCGTTTTGACGTATATGGAGCATGTGCGATTGTCACTTAATTTTATTTAAACAATTAAAGTTAACCAACATTTAAATTCAGTCTTAAATTAGGTCAGCTGTACCAACGCTATATCTTTTTAAATTAAATTATATTAAATCTCTGTGTGAATCCAGCTTTATAATGCGTCCGTTTTTTAAATCAATAACCAGAATCTAGTGCTGGAAACAAAACATTCTGATGAAACTACAATTTGAAATTACCTGCACCTAGAACTAACCTTAATTAAAGTACCCTGGATTTTCTGATTTAAAACTTATTGTAAAAAACATCTCTACAGTATGATCATATCTTAACCTCGATCTTAAATCAACTGCATATTTCTGCTTTCCACTAAGGTTGAGTTCATACAGAGATTTAATTTAATTTAAATATTGTTAACTTAATTTAAAGAGTTCAATACATATATGGAAACCCATTAGAGCGTTCAATGCGGATATAATTTTAGACTTAATTCAAAATATGGTTAACTTTTACCCTCTTAAATAAAATAAAATAAAAATCTCTGTGCGCATGCTCCGTATATATCAGAACTGCTGACAATTGATATTGACAATTAAAATCAAACAGCAATAGTAATAACATAGCGGCCATGTTTTGGAATTCCCTTAATTTTGTCCGATTTTCTTAATTATTTTTAATTAATTAACTTAATTAACGAAGGTACTGCTGTAGTGTAATGTAAAGCGCATTCGCCAGGATACGTTAATTTTTGGAAGAATAATTAAATCTTAGTTATGTCACTTCTCGGTCAGAACGCCTATAAATCGAAGTAAATTATGTTAAATTGGGTTGAATCTTAAATTAAATTAAAACCCTATGTTAACCTGGCTTGACTGAAAATTTTTATAGCCTATAGTGACAAATAACATGCGATGACATAAGCCCAAACTTACACATGGCAAAAATACCTAAATGTTTAAATTAAACTTCTTTGTCATTAATCATCGAGATTACTATGGTCAATAAATATGACGTTGGTACGTACTTAATTAGCTGTAGAGCATAGTTATAACAAGATAAAATTTAATTGAAAGTAACTAAATTTAGGACTTGATTGATTTTAATTTAGTGGCGTTCTAACAGAGAACTAACATGTAACTTAAGGCTTAATTTGCTATAAATTAAAAATCGGAAATAATGTAACAGAATTCCAAAGCATAATCGCTAGAATAAAGATCATGTTATTATTATTGATTTTTAATTCAATGTGTTTCGTGTCTTAATTATCAATGTCAATTGTCAGCAGTTTTGACATATCAATATATAGAGAATAATATGCAGAGCGATTTTCACTTAATTCAATTCAAGAAGTTAAAGTTAACCATCATTTAAATTAAATCTTAAATTAGGTCAGCTGTATTAATGCACTAACTTTTTAAATTGAGTTAAATCTTAAATTAAATTAAATAACTGAACCTAGTTAAAATTTAAATAAGGGAGTTAAAAAATTACTTTCTAGATGCATCCGTTTTTAAATCAACAATAACGATCAAGTAACGCGTGACGTTAAAGCAAAACATACTGATGTTTGCATTGACCTACAACTTGAACTAACCTTAATTAATATACACTGCTTTTATTATTCAGAACCTCTATGATAGGACGACATCTTAACCCAGCTGCACTTTTCTCCTTTCCACTGAATCTAGGTTCATACAGAGTTTTAATTTAATTTAAGTCGTATTAACATAATTTAAAAAGTTCAATACGTATGTGGAAATCCGTTAGAGCGTTCAATGCTGACATAATTTGTGACTTAATTTAAAATAAGTATGGTTGATTTCTAACTTCTTAAAAAAAATCAAGTGAAAATCTCTGTGCGCATGCTCCGTATATGTCAAAACTGCTTAATATTGACATTGATAACTAAAATCAAACAACAATAATATTAACATAGCCTGTGTTCTAGTGGACATGTTTTGCAATTCCGTTAAATATTTTCTGATTTTTTAATTGAATTGGCATGGCAAATCCTTATCATCATTGACAGTTGACGAAGGTACTGCTGTAGTGTAAAGCATATTCGCCACGATACGTGTTTTTTGGAAGAATAATTAAATCTTTGTGTCACTTCTCTGTTAGAACGCCATTAAATCAAATTAAATTAAGTTAAGTTATATTTAATTTTAAATTAAATTAAATCTATATGAACCTGCCAAATCAATTTAAAAAGAATTAAAAAATAAAAAAAAATAACAATATTCCAAAACATAATCGCTAGAACAAAGACGATGTTTTCATTAATGTTTCTTAATTCAACATGTTTCGTTTTTCAATTATCAATGTCAATTGTCAGCAGTTTTGACAAATATGGAGCATATTGTTATGCAGAGCGATTTTCACTTAATTTCATTTAAGAAGTTAGAGTGAACCACCTTTTAAATTTAGCTTTAAATTAGGTCAGTTGTATGAACGCTCTAACTTTTTAAATTGAGTTAGTTAAATATTTAATTAAATAAAATACCTATGCGAACCGAGTTTCAATGTGAATCAAGAAGTAAAAAAAAATAATCTTCTTAATGCCTCTGATTTTGAAATCAACAATCAGGATTAAGTAACCCGCGACGTTGGAGGCAAAACATTCTAATGCAAAGTACAATTTGCAATGACCTAACGCTAGAACTAGCCTTAACTAATATACGCAGGATTCTTTTTATTTAGAACTTTTTGTAAAATATTTCTAAGATATGAAGACTTCTTAACTCAACTGCACTTTTCTGCTTTCCACTAAAGCTGGGTTCATACAGACTTTTAATTTAAGTTAACTCTAATTAACATAATTTCAAAAGTTCAATACATGTATGGAAATCCGTTAGAACGTTCAAAGCTGACGTAATGTATGACTTAATTTAAAATATGGTTGACTTTTACTTTCTTAAATAAAATCAATATATGTCAAAACTGCTGAAAATTAACATTAATTATTAAAATCAAACAGACATAATAACATAGACTATGTTCTAGTGGACATGTTTTGGAATTCCGTTAAAATTTTCTGATTTTTTTTTCATTATTTCAAATTTGAATTGGCATGGTAAGTACCTATCATCGTGGACAGTTGATGAAGCTACTGCTGTAATGTAACGCATATGCCAGCAGATCCCCTTTTTGGAAGAATAATTAAATCTTAAGTTGTGTCATCTCTGACAGAACGCCACTAAGTCCAATTAAATTAAGTTGAGTTGGATTTAATCTTAAATTAAATTAAATGCCAATATGAACCTACGAAATTAATCTAAAAATAATGAAAAAATCGGAAAAAAATTAACTGATTGATGCCAAAACATAATCACTTGAACAAAGATTATGCTATAATTATTGTTTTCTAATTCAATATATTTCCTTTTAAATTATCAATGTCAATTGTCAGCAGTTTTGACATATATGGAGCATAATAATTATGAAGAGAGATTTTCAATTAATTTAATTTATAAATTAAAATCACCCATCATCTGAACTATGCCTTAAATTAAGTCAGTTGTATGAACTCTCTAACTTTTTACATTAAGTTAAATCTTAAATTTAATTAAATATCTGTGTGACCCCAGTTTAAATATGAATTGGGAAGTTATTTTATTACCTTCTTAATGTCTCCGTTTTTTAAATCTACAATCAGAATCAAGCAACGAGCTACACTAGAAGCAAATTATTCTGATGAAAGGTACAATTTGCAATCATCTACAATGAACTAACATTAATTAACATACACTGGATATTCTGATTTAAAAGTTTTTATAAAATATCTTTAAAATATGGCGATATTTAAACTTAGCTCCACTTTTCTGCATTCAACTAAAGCTTGCCTCATGCAAAGGTTTAATTTAATTTAATAGTTAGTTACTTGAATTAGAAAGTTCAATACATAGAAAGCTGTTAACGCATTTACACAGCGGACAATTTCGACATAATTTAAGATTTAATTTAAAAAATAGTTAACTTTTTCTCTTAAAAAAAATGAAGTGAAAATCGCTCTGCGCATAGTCAGTATATGTCAAAACTGCTGACAATTGACATCGATAAAGAAAAACCAAACATATTGATTCAAATAATAATAGTAACGTAACCTTTGTTCTAGCCGTCATGTTTTCGAATTCCATTACAGTTCCTCTGATGTTTTCATTATTTTTAATTTCATTTGGCGTGGTAAGTACCTATCATCATTGACAATTAATTGACAAAAACACTACTGTAAGGCATTCGCCAACACACGCTCTTTTTTGGTAGAAAAATTTAATCTTAAGTTGTGTTATTATTTCTCTGTTAGAACGCCACTAAATTAAATTAAATTAAGTTGAGTTAAACGTTAAATTAAATTAAATATCTGTATGCAATTAGCTTAACTGAAAATCCCTATAGCATATAGCGACAAATAACAATCGAGGACATAAGCTCAGACAATACATTTAGGTTTAGAGTAAATTATATCAAGTGTGATGATTGTCACTGACACTAAAGCTAAACATTATTATATAATTACTGATGTATGTATAGGTATAGCTAAAATTATTTCATTGATAATTTAACAATATTGAAATCGTTTTTCGTCTGGTATTCTCTTTTCCAATACCTACTAGGCTATAGCCATCAGGCGTTTAAGCCAGCTTTATTAGGTATATCGATTTTCATTGTTTAGACAAATCTCAATAATCATCACCTCCTGCTCATCATGATGATGAAGAGCTTGTTTTGGGGTTGGAGGAGTGTCAATACAAGCACAATGGTGCAACTCTGATGCCGACACTGAAACATAAATCATCAGCCAACCCCCTCCCTATATTGACCTGCTCATTTGTCACCAAAACAAATTGTTCCAATGTTCGGATGTCACGTTGCCGCCTCATATCATAAATTAGCCAAATGTCTGGAGGCTCCAGCACGTAATAAAACAGGCCTCGATGACAAACAGGGGCGTAACGTAGTCAACAAACGGAGCCAATCAGCGTGCTCTTCTAGCGCCCAATGAAACTGATACCTCCGTTGGCCTTGGTTGGCCCGCGACGTCCACCGCGATACACGATACATCAAGACCCGGCCGCATTTGCAGGAAATTCGAAGAATTTTAAATGCTGCTGAAAGTGGATGGATTGCATGATGCCGCAAAACTAGAACACGACCGATCTCCAATGACATAATGTCAAGCTTCAATGTTTATTACATTAAAATTAAGATGTATCTGTCATAATCGATCGCACCGAAGTATTTAACTCAAGATTAAGCTGATACCGTCCTAACTAACTAAATTTAAATGGCTTAAATACGAATAAAGAATAAAGCAACAAAATTTTATTATGATATATATCTGGTTTCCTTTTTTTAACCAAGTTTTCAGTCAGACCTCTACAGTTTTTCCTAATTTATTTGCGATGATGGGACTAGTCAAATTTACGTGCAAACTGACCATGCCATGGGTGACATATATCGGTAAAAAATATATTTCCGCATTATTTGAATGGATTGATTGTTAATGGAAATTAATTAATTGCCCAACGATTTTACAACACTCACCGATTGGCTTAGAATTACCAGATGCGCACGAGTACGATTTTTAGTCCTAAAGAGTCGAATATTAAGGCGAGTCCACATCCCAAATCAATAAAAACATTATGGTGTGGGTTGCATTTTCAAATTCAAGACAAATATTTGCCAGGCAAATTTTAACCTGCTGAAGTTTCTTACCAAGTAAAGGTTTAATTGTTGTGTTGTGTGGCCGAATCCACCCTGTGCGGCGAAAAGTAATAAATAAACAGACAAGATTAACGCTGCTAGATAAACTGCTAGTCATTAATATTATAAATATGGAATGGAGCAATACACAATGACGTATGTCTTTTTAGAGAATCTTATTATTTTATGGGCGATGCCATAACCTCAAAGTAGTAGGAATCTGATCAATTGTTTTAATGCGGTTATGTCTGTGAAAGTATTTAATATTTAAATAAATAGTTTAATTAAAAGCCAGATGTTTATTTTGGTAAACTGACTGATTGAGTGTGTCTATTATCCTCAAATTTTTCAAGATTCTTATATAGGGTATTTCTCTAAATTTTACTGCCCTGACTTCAATATCAAAAAATCAATGATCAATTTCCATCAAAAAAATTAGTAGCGCCTTCGCTTAACTGCCAACTCTTCGACCCACTTGAATAAAATTAAAACCGCTGAGTGAACCTGGCATATGGACCGGTCGTTAAGCAATAATTAACTAATCGTGTTACACTTGTTTGGAGATTTTAAATAGGTAATGTAAGCTAACATAGGAGTCTCCTGTTGCTAGGAAGCGTAAAGCTGTTTGACTGAGATCGCTTTTCTAAAGTTTGTGTCCATTTTCGCTATTTTTGGTTCAATGAGATGAATAAGAACCTCAAAATCTGCTTGCGACATGCGAAGAGAATTGAAGAATTGTCTTGTTAATTCACCAGCAGCTAGTGTTTGTAAAATTTCTTCGCCACCGTTTTCTTCTCTCTTGAAAAACTGCGTTGTCCAGTAGCGTCTTCCTTTTTTACTTTTATTTAATCTCTTCTTGCAACGTAGATTACCCACATACATTATGAAGAATGCATATTTCTTTTAAAAAATACAAAAAAAATTCACAGACATCCCACAAGACGAATGCATTTATTAGTGCTACTGAATTTAATTCAAATTCCACCTATTTTTTCTATGAAAATCAGATATGAGAGGGCAAAGTGGTGAGACGTTAACCGCACCAGGATTGTAACACAATAACAAAGCTATTAATAAACCCAAAGAAGCACTAAAAATAAATAATGATATCATAAAAATCATGAGTGATACTTTTAACAAAGTAACTTACAAATTCTATAACGAAAATCAAAGGCAAAGAAAAGGCAATATAACACCAACAATTATCCCGCTATCCCATATTATACCAAAATTATCAGAAAACCTTCAAAGAGTACCTATTTAAAAATCATAAGATTAATGATCATTAATCATTAAATTTTGGCATTTTGAAATAAAAAATTCCGAAAAGATAGAAAACCCATGTGGTATATAAAATCCCCTGTAAAACCTGCCACGGAGTATACGTTAACCAAACAAGCCAATAGGTAAACAATAGGATATCTGGACATAAATTTGACAAAAAAAGCAAACAAATATATTTGAAAAACAGCATAGATTTGATTTCAAAAACGTAAAACTATTAAAGACAGAAAACGATATACAAAGAGGCAGGAAATACATCACGAAACGATTGAAATTCATACGAATAAAAATGCCTTAAATACCAAAACTAACACAAAACAACTCAGCAGAATATATTACAGCATTATAAATTGAAAGGATAAAAGCTCAAAGCAAACATTGCACTTTTCAAGGAGAATCAATTTTTCATTACAAAAAGGAATGGATCCCTTAAATCTTCGAATATTCCGTTCTCATTTTTACTCTGCCTGATGCAAAACATCTAATTTATTAATTAATTTTAAAATATATTCATTGTACTTTGTCAACATACCATAATATCTTATGTCGAAAATAGTGTATTATTTAAAATGTTAATTTTGATTTGATGTGTAAATCTTCAAATTTTATTTTAGAAAGTATATTAGTTCAGTACCAAATGAATGATCTTGTATTATTAATTGCTTTTGTCTCGAAATTGCAGTATGAAGATATATTGTTTTAATTCCTGATGAAGGTTTTGGCACGTAGTCCTCAGCAATATCACATGTTGCTATTATGTACAGGGTCTTTGATTATATTTACGTGGCACCCGGAGCCTTTATTTCTGAAGATAGAAAAAAAAAAAGGTTTTCAGAACAATTGTAGGTTTTTTCTATATTATCTTTTAAAATTATCAGGAAAAAATATATCGCATCAAAAAATTAAAAAATATAGACAACTTCAAATAATTAGGCTCTAAAAAGAAAGATATTTTTCTTCTGATTTATTAGAATAAATAAAACACACGTTCTCATTGAGATGATAAACCATAACTAACTTTATTTTAAGCATATATCGATCTACATTCAGGTGACGCGACATACACATAAGAGACTAAACATTCATTGTTTATCAGAGTTCCACGAATAATGCAGTGGAAGGCGCAGTATACAGTTTCGTCCTATGTTTATTATTATTTTTTAAAGATTAGTGATATTTTAACACCCCCACTCAATAACTTTAAAAAATACCTAAAAACTTCAAAAATTTGTTGTGCTTTTCAATACATAAACTTTTTGTTAACACATCCGCAGGCATTTCATGTGTCGGCATATAGCTAACTTTAATTTGCTTATTAGAAATCGCTTCTCTTACAAAATGATGCCGCACGTCAATGTGCTTAGAACGTTTATGATAAACAGGATTTAATGATAAATTTAAAGCACTTTGATTATCATTAAAAAGTTGAATTAGTTGCATTTCTCCAGTTAATTGGAATATCAGATTGCGCAAATATATAGCTTCTTTGGCAGCTTCCGATAACGCCATATATTCAGCCTCTGTGCTAGATAATGCAACTGTCTTTTGTTTGACACTGGCAAAAGAAACCACAGAACCGCACATTTTAAAAGCATAACCAGTATAAGATTTTCTATCTGGTGAATTATTGCCCCAATCGGCGTCAACATAACCTACAAGTTCTGTTTCTTCATTTGAAAACCTCAAACAATAACTTTTGGTACCTTTAAGATAGCGCAATATTCTTTTGGCATATTTCCAATGAGTTTCATTGT
This sequence comes from Pissodes strobi, assembly GCA_016904865.1. Taxonomy (NCBI): domain Eukaryota; kingdom Metazoa; phylum Arthropoda; class Insecta; order Coleoptera; family Curculionidae; genus Pissodes; species Pissodes strobi. Next base: position 32,896 of record MU184083.1, on the reverse strand, counting down.
GACTCGTGTTAAATTGGCTTAAATAACTCACACCAAAAGCAATATCAGGCCTCGTTAGTACCGCCAAATACATGAAACTACCTAAAAGCTGTTGGTAAGGAATATCAGACACGTTTTCATCCGTTTTTTCAATACTTAACTTTACTTCTAACGGAGTTTTGACAGGTTTGCAATCTGTCATCTCAAAACGGCTTAGCAATTGATCAATGTATTTCTCTTGACTCAAAGAAATAATCTGATTTTCCTTATCAATTTGGATTTCCATCCCTAAAATTTGCCTAGCTTGCCCTAAGTCCTTGATTTTGAATTTTTTCCCTAACTCCTTTTTCAAAAATTCTGTTTCACGCTCACAAATTGAAAATACAAAAAAATCATCTACATAAAGAGCTACAATTGTCAAAGATTTGTCAACATTTCTTTTTGTAAATAAACATGGCTCTAAATCTGACTTTTTATAGCCTAAATCTAATAATACACTATTTACCCTGTCATTCCAGGCTCGTGACGCCTGTTTAAGCCCGTAAATAGCCCTATTTAACTTTAAAACCTTATTGTCACTAAAATTGTTTTGTACATACCCCTCAGGTATTTTCATGAATACCTGTTCCTTCAAATATCCATTTAAGAACGCAGTCTTAACGTCTAAATGTGTGATATCTAGATTCATCTTTAGTGATAACGCAATTAAAAGTCTCAATGTCGAATGCCGCACAACTGGTGAAAAAGTTTCCTCATAATCAACACCTTGCTCTTGCGTGAAACCTCTCGCAACAAGCCGCGCACGATATGTCACTTCATTCGCACTATTGACTTTTCTTTTAAACACCCACTTGTTGTCCACTACCCTGGCACCTTTAGGTAAATCCATTAACTCCCAGGCCTCATTCTCCTCAAATGACTCCAGTTCTTCTTTCATGGCTGTTTTCCAACATTCAGCATCCGGCCTAGCTAAAACCTCCTTAACATTTGTCGGATTCTCGAAATCTGTCACACTGAAGTATGACACATTTTCACCATATTTCACCACAGATTTAGAAAGTCTATTTGATCGTCTTAAATTTTGCTCTGGATCATCATTCTGAATCATACCCAAATGTTTCTTGTCAGGATTATAATCTTCATCACTATCACCATTCTGAGAATATTCTGACTCACTCTCACTCTCGAAGATGTGAAGGAACTCCTCTTGCTCTTCATGATCCCCCACTGAATTTAAAACCTCTGTTTGAGTTTCACTCTCTTTATTTTGAGTTTTGTCTAAGCAAATTATCACCTCTCTATTATTTTTGTTTTCTTCTATGATAATGACATCACGTGACACTATTACGTCTTTCTTGTCTGCATCATAAAGTCGGTAGCCCTTAGTGATGTCACTAAATCCCACAAGGATCATCTTTTTGGATTTTTTATCCCACTTTAGTCTTCTCTGTTTTGGTACATGCACCATCGCAGTGCTGCCAAATATCCTTATATGACTTACATCAGGAACTTTTCCAGACCAAACTTCTATAGGTGTTTTTCCTTCTAATCCAGAAACAACACTTCTGTTTCTTAAGTATACCGAAGTGTTTATCGCTTCTGCCCAAAAACATTTTTCCAGTCCTGCATCAAATAACAAGCATCTCGCTTTTTCCACCAATATCCTATTCATGCGCTCAGCGTTGCCATTTTGCTCAGGTGTGTAGCTATTTGTGGTTTGGTGAACAATGCCAAATCTCTTGAGCATGCTTTTCACTTCCAATCCGCAAAACTCACCACCGTTGTCAGATCTAACCAATTTAATTTTTCTTTCTATTTGATTTTCTGCCATATTTTTAAACTCTATAAAGTGTTTTAGAGCCTCATCTTTTGTATTACAAAAATATACAAAAGACATTCTGCTGTGGTCGTCTTCCAACACCAAAAAATATTTGGCACCTCCCAGAGATTTTACCTCCATCGGTCCACGCAAATCTGCATGAATTAGGTCTAACAAATTTTCAGATCTCGAACCCTTTTTCGGAAAAGGTTTTCGTGTTTGTTTGCCTTCGTTGCATGTTACACAATTATACTTGTCTATTCTTATTTCTCCTTGAAAATTTAAGCCTGTGACAGCCCCATTTTTCATTTTTGATAAATCCGTGCTATTTAAGTGACCAAATCTTCGATGCCATGTTTCCCCGGTGACCTTAGATGCCTCTGCCAAAAAACATGGTTGCCAAATTTCCGTTTTTAGCTTGTAAACATTATTATTAAGGCTTGCCTCCCCAATTAACACGTTTTCACTGTTGTATATCTTACAGCCCTTATTATCAAAATTTACAGTGTTGCCATTTTTGATTAATTCGCTGACCGACAACAAATTCGTTGTTAATTGTGGCACGCAAAGTACATTTGTAACACAAACCTCAATCACACCCTGTCCTATTTTACTTCTTAACTCAATATTACCAATACATTCCACTGATGCTGTGCTGTTATTGGCAACTGTGATATCAGGCATATCAGCTGGTTTCGATGTCACATCCGACAGCCATTCTCTGTTTGGGGTTATATGGGCACTTGCTCCAGAATCCACATACCAATCCTGGTTGCTAAATTTGCCACTCATAAATACTGCACTGTAAACATGTTTTTTGCCTTTGTCTTTAGACTCATCTTTGCTCTCTTTCTTGTTTTCTTTCTCCTTCCTTTTCTCAGGACACTGATATGCAAAATGCCCTTTAGAATGACACCGAAAACAAGTTACTTCCTTTTTATTCTTGCTCAAGTAGGAATTGTCTGGTTTGCTTTTAAATTTCGTAGCAAAAGCCCCATTTACACTAGTATCACACTCCTTGTCTAAAAGCTTAGTTTTTATCTTATCTGTTGTTATGTTTATACCTGAGTGTTCGATGGCCATAATCATCGGCTCATATTTTTCAGGTAATCCAGCTAATAGTAGGCTTCCAACCCACCCGTCATCTATGGCGAAACCAGTATTTTTCAACTTACTAGCAGTTTCGACCATTTTAGTCACATACTCGCCCATGGAATCACAATTTTCTCTGCGAATATTTATCAGTGACCTTAATAAGGCGATTTTTCGGGTAAATCCACTATCGTCAAATAACGACTTTAATTTATCCCACAAATTCTTCGCGTCTGTCGTATCCTTTATATGCACGAAAAGACTTGGTTCGATAGTCAAAATTATCTTTGATCTGGCTTGGGCTATCTTTGTAGCATCCGTCTCGGTTCCAAGAATACACCCTTTTTGCCCTTCTAAAATCAGGTAATTTTCTATCGCAAAACATCACTCGTCGTAGTTTTCCCGACCACGAAGTTTTGGCACACTTCCAAGAAAACTCGTCGACATTTTTTCACACACACTCAAAGAACGATTCTTTTATATTTTATACTATTTCCTTAAGAAACACGCACTGGGCTCATAACCTATTAGAATAAATAAAACACACGTTCTCATTGAGATGATAAACCATAACTATCTTTATTTTAAGCATATATCGATCTACATTCAGGTGACGCGACATACACATAAGAGACTAAACATTCATTGTTTATCAGAGTTCCACGAATAATGCAGTGGAAGGCGCAGTATACAGTTTCGTCCTATGTTTATTATTATTTTTGAAAGATTAGTGATATTTTAACATGATTAGCCTGTCTGGACGAGACTTGTGAAAATCGAAACCGGTCACA